>JAGFMF010011684.1:2655520-2687629 GCA_019455555.1 Galemys pyrenaicus
AAATGAAAAGACAAAGACAAACTGGGGACACTTGGTGGGGAGGGAAGAGGGGAAGGGTGGCGGGCAGACGGCAGCATGGGTACTGAGGTGATGGTGCACCGGTGAGATGGTGATGGGGAATACATGGGGATTACAATTAATGGCAAGTATATGTAAATTTTTAAATATTTTAATAAAAAAATGCAAAAAAAATATCTATTAATCATCCTCAGTTGTATGTATGTGTATTTATATATGTGCATATATATGTATATCACCATTATTTTTATAATGGTGATAAGTTAAATTATAAACAGAAATATTCAAATTACTTATAATTCATTAAGTATATTCAAATTACTTATAATTCATTAAGTATATTCATTATATGCATTTAAAGAACCATAAAAACTTGATCATATTTCTGAAAATTCTTAACAGAGACCATCTCAGAATTTTGTCAGAAAAATAAAAAAAAACCTATCCCAACATTAAAACATCCTATCAGAAAATTTGTATTTACAACTATTATGAGTTATTTATGCCAACATCTAACTTCTTTTGTTTTCCCTTTTCACCTTAGAGGTTTTCATCATTGCTTTGGGAAACTAGACCATACAATGCAAAATATGCAAATAACAATGCCCACTGCAGGACACGTGCTCTGTCAATTATTCCATTTGGCTTTTCTTTTCTTTTTGGTGAAGCAATACTGGTTCTGATTCCCTGCATTAGCTAAAAAATAAAATAAAATAAAATTTAGTGTTTTTATACCTACACTGATAATTTCTAATCTTTTCCTCATCTCCCTTTTTTATCTGAATATTTCTCCAGCAGTTACTGTTTCTGAGCAATCTAGGTATTTCTTGTTACAATTCGTATTACGTTGACTACAACCCTGTTGGTAAATGTTATCTAATAGCCTCTTTCTTAAAAAAATATCCAAGTGGTAGCACTGTGGTGTTATCCTTTATTTTAGTAGTTGAAATACATTTGGTTTTTAGAGCTCAGTGAGCCACATTCTCTGCAAAGCTTAAATCCCAACCTTAAAGTGAACTAGTGAACTGTTAATTTTCTACCTACTGAGTACCATTTGTTGTGCAGCTCCATGGAATATGACTGTTATAGTGCCACAGTCAAACAGCTGGTGAAGTTTTAATAAATATTGTCCATTAAATGCATTAAATGAAATTCAGCATATTGAGAACTATAAGACGGTGAAATCACTAGAAAGATACATTACCAAAACTGAATTCCAGACTGTCACAATAGTGAGGAAATACAGATATGATTATAAGAAAATCATAAGTAAAATGTCTTATTTCCAGTCTTTATAATATAAATAAGGTTGGTCCCCTAGTTCCATGCAGGCAGTCTGTCAGCCAACCTAGGCAAAGAAGGAACTAGAAGACAAAGTCAGAGGATCTCCAGCTTCATAACAATTAAACCATCTTAGCCTGGTATCATGACTATTAAGAGACACAATTTAGGGGAACATATAAGCTGGCAAAGAACTTTGACAATAAAATAAGCCTATTTTTTGTTAATTTGTTCATTGATGAATTAATTCCTTTTTTAAAAATAAAAAGTATTATGAATTATAGTAAATATACAACAAAGTATGCACACACAAAATGTGCATTTTAATGATTTATTATAAAGCATATGAGGTCAAGAAAGAACATTACTAGCCTTAAGAAGCCCCTGAAATCCCCATGACTATTCTTTCCTAATTACAACTTCTCTTGAAAAATGCTTAAGACTTAGCTTATTTGGTACTTAAGCGTATAATACAGTTGAATGTCATATAACATTACTTTGGAGCTTTTCGCTTGGTTGGTTTGGCTTTTTGCTTATTTTTAATTTGCAACGTGGTTTCAACATTGTTGTCTTGAAACAATCATAGCAAATATTGGAAAATCTGATGATAACTTAATCATTTATGCTTTTCTTATCTCCCTTCCCCTACCATGCTATAGAAACATAGTGTCAAAGCCAGCATTACAACTCAGGAAATTAAGGACCATTCCTATGTGCTGCTGACAGTACTGATCTTGGAAAACCATGTAAAAATATGAATAATTTTCATTAAAATCATTTTTAATATGAGTGCTTTGGTGATGGATAAGGTATGGCATGGTAACTCACATTTGAAGAGATATCAACCTATACCCCTAAATATATAGAGTGCTATAAACCAATATTATGTTGGGGAAAAATAATATAATTAAAGAAATAAAACTATTGCTTATAGGTAGTTATTTCAATAGTAAAAATATTTAATCATAATTTTAAATGAATAATTGATTTTTGTTAAAAATAAAACTTTACAAGTAAATTTTTCTGGACTATAATACAACTAAGTGAAAACTCCATCAAATTAATATGCTTTTTTTCACAATTTTACCTTGTGAAGAACAATACTATCTTTAGGGCTCCTTTAATAGTCATCATCTTTCTCTCCATTTTATATATCTTTACATTGTTAAGTATAATATATGCAATTATTTCTTGGACATAATCATTCAGGATTCAACTCTAATTTGAATTACCCCAAAATGAAATAGCAAACATATCACAATATAAAAAAATAGTGGAGGATTTTCTAAGGTGACAATATAATGGCTTTGGTCACTAAAACTTTGTGACTGATTTCAAAATGAAAAATGTGCTGATCAGTCCCTATTCTTTCAGACCTTTCCTCTCTACTCACACTCATTTATACTCTCAGTTATTTTAGTACTATTGTTGATTATCTAAAAAAAATTCTTTTAAACCACTCTAAAATAACCCCTGTTTCTGTAACAATGAATGTAATTTACAATTATGGCACATTATTCACAGTTCAAAATATCTCTATCAAACAGAACATCCACAGTGTGATGAAGAACAACACAGAATGTGAAAGCAACAAGACTCCAGACTCCCTGGGAAAAATTGAAGATTTAAGTGAGACAGATTTGGATGTTCAGTGTGAGGGTGGGACAGGGAGATAAAGTAATCTAAAGAAAATTACATATGCTCCATATGGTAGAGACGATATGTATATTATTCACCACTGGATTCCCAAAGCCCAAAACAGTCACTAATACAAAGAAGCCGTTCAATAAACATTTGCAGAATTTTGTAAAGAAAAGAGTACAAGCAGGAAGGCAGGTACAATGACAGAAAGAATCAAACCTCTCAAGCTCCAAGTCCTCATTTCAATTTGTTGCTAATAAAGACACAAGAATTTTTTTTTTGGTTTTGCTATATACTTTGCACTTTACAAGGCATCTTGTCTAAAGTACTTCCTCTGACCTTCCTTGGCCCCTAGTGAATAACCACAAGTGAAAACTCCCATTTCCATATAGGTAATTTTATCAGGATTCTAAGCTGTGATAACTTTGTCAGTCTTGTGCCTTAGGTGATAATAGATACAGCCAAGAAAAGAGGACAGTCAGAGAAGAGATTATTTTCACTTTAACCAAAAAGAAACCCAAATAATCAATCTTACAAGATAATCTTGAGTAATACTAAATGCAAATCTCCCTGAAGTGCCCTAACAAAATGTATCAACCTTTTCAAGTTCTTTTCAGTCTGTCCCCTTGGGGTAGGCACCGATGAAGAAATGGCATAAATTACTCACCTGAAGCAATTGCTTCTAAAGCCTCAGCAACATAAAAGAACAACTGGGAATTTTTTTAATTTTTTAAGACATAGATAAACTTGATTTAAAAACTTGGTACATTTTAAGTCTTCTCTGAAAAGAGGCAATTTCTGGGAGCCTGTTGGGTTTTTCATGAGGTGGCTCCTAGCTCCTGAACTCAAAACTGGCAGTCCATTTAGGAGAGCTTTAAATTCAATATGAAAAGAATTTTCCAGATACCCTATGCCCTCCCAATAGCCATGATCTGCTTCCAGTTTTGAATAAACACTAAACAACAATTCTGTCAAAATAGAACAGGGAACATCAATTAAAAGACATCTGGTGAGTGACAATTTTATCCAATTGTACAGCATCCAAAAGTATCCTGTCACACAGAGGGCAATTTCATCAAGAAACTAACAAATCCCAATGAGCAGAAAATACCTTAAATCTCTCCAAACTGGCAGAAAGAAAATGATACAGCATATTTGGATACTGAAAATTTAATGCAATAGTCTATAAGATACTATAGAATCTAATACCTAAGAGACTTGGTTAATAATGAAGAATTAAAATTTATTTAATTCAAACTCCAGATAAAATATTATAAAAATTCATGAGTTCCTAGAATATCAAGCTATTATAAAGATGCTTTAAAAATTTTTATAACTCTTGATTTAAAAATATACATCTATAATGTAGACAATTTTACATGCCTCTATATATTTACTTCCCACTCCTGCTTAGCATACAAGTGGTGGCACTGGTAAAAAAAAAAAAAAATAGAGGAGTAGCCCAGATTATCAGATCTGAAATTTAGAAGCCTCTGAAAAGTCAGCTCCCTGGTAAATCCATTGATGACAAGCAACAGCATAGATCAGAATGGCATTAAAACATAAATATATGATTTTGTCTATTTTTTCAAATTTCAAATTTCTGTTACTGATACATCTATAGTAATATATGTGTGCAGTTAATCAATAAATGCATAAATTAAGAAAATAAATTTGAAATATTTGTACTACTGGGGTGTGTAATTAAAAGAATTCAGAGACTATTGCACAATGAAAATGAAATAGTTGTAATAGTATATATACAGCAATAGTTATTTAACAATAGTGAGTCTAACAATAAACATGAAACTTACATGTTATATGCAGTTACTTCAATTAAAGACTAATAATTTTTAAAAAGTAAATGCAAAAATAAGTGATATTTTCTTTTTGAAGCTCATGGTGTTGCTCATTAACTTTAAAATCACATTGGTTCCCTTATAACAGTAGACAGTTCTATCAGTGTAGTAGACAGTATATCAGTATTAGTAGACAATTAGATCAGTGATATCACAATATTTTAAAAATGTCAATTATCCTAAATACAAAGAATAAATCTATATTTTTAAAATTAGTTTCTTTTTGGAACTCTCTTACACTGCAGGTGGGAATGCAAGCCGGTCCAACCATTATGGAAAGCAGTATGGCAGTCCCTCAATCTACTAAGAATGGAACTTCCATATGATCCACCAATCCCACTCCTAGGAATATACCCAAAAGACACAAAAACTCTGATTCAAAGGAATACCTGCACCCCTATGTTTATAGCAGCACTCTTTACAATAGGTAAGACCTGGAAACAACCTAAATGCCCAAAAACAGATGACTGGATTGGGAAGCTGTGGTACATATACATGATGGAATACTACTCAGCAGTCAAAAATGAAGAACTAGACTCATTCATCAGAACATGGATGGAACTGGAGGGGATTATGCTTAGCGAAGCAAGTCAGAAGACAAAAGAAAAATACCAGATGGTTCCTCCCCTAGGAGGAATATAAGGGAACCAAATGAGGATCAAGGAAAGGAATAAGAACAATAATAATAATAATACCAACAAGAAAGAAACAAAAACCAAAAATGAAAAGACAAAGACAAACTGGGGACACTTGGTGGGGAGGGAAGAGGGGAAGGGTGGCGGGCAGACGGCAGCATGGGTACTGAGGTGATGGTGCACGGGTGAGATGGTGATGGGGAATACATGGGGATTACGATTGATGTCAAATATATGTAAATTTAAAAAAAATTTATATTAAAAAAATAAATAAAATTAGTTTCTTTTTAATTTCATTTTTTGTGTGTGTGCATGGAAGAACTTGGGTATAGGCTAGAGGTGCGGGGGGGGGGGTGTGTGAAAGGATTCACCAGAGACAGAGAGAGGAGCAGAACAGGCAGATTTCACTGAAACATACTGCTAAGAGGTCCATCAGGCAAAACAGGAGAGGTCTGCTGTGCCATGTGAGTCTGCTCCCTGCTCTGGGATTAAACTTAGGCCGTAATGATGATAGTCACCAGGAGACCTCCCTTTAAAACTATTTTCAACAGAAGCTACTAGAATTAAATCTTTAATCTAAGAAAAATCAAAATATGTCAATATTTCATTGGAGAAATACCAAGGAAAACTTGTGTCACACATTACTGGAGTCACTGTAAATGGTTCCTTTCCTCATGGGCCAATGGATTGAAGAGTTGATAGAATTAACACAGATTGCTAAAGGGTAAGGACATGGTGTTGACCACTGTAGTAAATTAAACTATTTAATAAAAAGCAGTTATATCTCTAGCACTTTTTCATACAATTTTCTAGAAGCCTTAGAAAAAATGGTCTATATTAATTACTGTCTCTTTCTGTCCTAAATTGCTATGTAATGTAGGTAGGATGAAAAAACAAAACAAACAGATGTTTACAACAAATTACTGCCCTAGATTTAATGACTTCATGAAAACATATTTGTAGCAGAAGGCAAGTTTAAACAGAGAAACTAGTTGATCCATTATAACTGGGAATAGTAAAGAAAAGAAAAGCATCCTTTCTACATGACATTTTCCTGCTATGAAACTTACAATAGAGTAATACCTCATCAAGCATCATTGTACCAAACATGGTCTGGAAATAGAATGGTTTTATGCCAAAATTTGAAAATCTATATAAGTGCCACACAAACCAAGACTTGTTTGGTCCCATTTAAGCAAAAGTCAGAACAGCTTCCACAGAAGACAAAGACACTTCTAAAGGCTAGAACAACAGAGAGGAACTCATTTATGCTCTGCCCTTTTGGTTTATGGACATAGAGCCAGCACTCAGGAAAAAACAAATGTGATCGTAAGCAGCTGGCAATATAAAATTCCCAGGCAGTCACAAAAGAACTTTGATAAGACCTGTAAAAACAAAATGTTAGTCCAATACAAGGTGACTTGAAATTTTTAGAAACAAGTTAAGCTTTCATACTATAAAACCTAAGGGGGACTCTTCAGCTACATCTGAAGCTGTTTTCTATTAGTAATAAAAACTGCAAGAAAAGAGTTATCTATTAGATCAGTATTATTTTCTTCTCTTTTCTTTGGCAATTATTATTAAAATCAGAAAATCTAGAGTTTTTGAAGTAAGTGCCATCTAAATGATCATTTATTTTTATTTTATATTTTTCATTTGTTTATCTTTTTTTGATATAGTAGTACTTCTGGTCAGTTTTTATTAAATTGAGTTAGTTTATAATATTGTACATGACTTAGAAGTGTAAGCTCATTCCCTCCAGGTGTATGTTATCATACCACACCCACGACCAAGCAGCCATAGACCTCCTCCATAATTCACTGGACTTCTTCACCCCTTTACTCCATACCTCAAGCCCCCTCTGGTAGCTGCAACCCTCTATTCAGCATTATTGGTTTAATTTTGTCTGACCCTTTGTTTTGATTCACTGTAAGTGACACCATCAGGTATTTATTTGTCTTTCCCCTCCTGACTTACTTCATTTAGTATAATACCCTTTAGTTCCATCCATGTTTTACTTTCAGTGTCCCAATTTTTACAGAATTTGATCTGGATAATATGGTTTTTCCACCACTGGTCTTTTTCAGGAGCTAAAAAGGATTCAAGGAGGTCAGAGATATATATATATTTTTTTTGTCCCAGCTTTGACTATAGTTTAGGAATCAAGAGAAAGAAAAGAACACAGGAAGTCTCTCTCACAAGTTTTGGGGTGTAGGGCAGTGCTAAAAATACAACTCTTAGATACTTTTGATGTTGCAAGCATTGTGTGTCAATACTTCCATGCTCCTAGAATTGTAGAATCAGTATCTTGTCAAATGTCCCACAGCTAGAAGCTGAAAGTGTCAGATTTTGAACCCAGTTCTATATGCTTTGAAAGCCCTCATTTTTTCCAGCTGAACCAAACTACCTCTAAGGCAAGTCGCTTCATCTCCCCAGGCCTCAAAGCCATTTTCTTTATCAATAAAATTAAAGGATTAAGAAAGAATATCTTGAAGTTCTCTTCCAACTATACAAAATAGAAATTATATGTCAGAAATCTGACAAAATTCATAAGCCCTGTAGAATTTGGTGAAAGCATCAATGAGGTAAATATTAATACTATTTATTCTCAAAACAAATGGTGGAAGGGGTGAAAATATTATGTCAATAAGGAGTTAAAGCTTAAATGATTTGTTTTCTGTCATTTTCACTCAATGTATGATATACTGCAACTTCTGAATTTAATTTGAAGTCTTCTTCATCATCAGGTGTAAATTTGTAAAGCACAATGCCAAAATTTAAAATATGTCATAATAATATATGATAAAGAATTTATTTTAAAATATTTTAATTTAGGTCAATTTATTATTATAGACTGCAATGTAAGTTCATCCTAAAATAATGGTTAATAATGATATTTAACTCATTTAGATATTTTCAAATTATTAAATAGCATAAGTACTTCAATTTACTTTCAACTAATGAAGTTTGTTCTTTTTCAATTGCTTTGAATTTTTTAGAAAAATTAATACTAAAATTTTAAATTAGATATTTATTTGGCTTAGGAAATCAATATATATTATAGATTAAAATTAACCACATCATAACATCAAAAATAAGGGGGAACTTATTTTATGTTTTTATGAACTGATATTTGGAAGTTTCTAATAAATCAACTGGAATACATGTTTTGCTTATACATAGTCAATAAGAGAATATGTTTAAGGCTGCTATTTCTAAGTACTTCCCTTCCATAAAATTATGCAGGAATGGATAGTCTTTCCAATGTATAAAAACTAAATTAGAAATAATTGTCATTATATTTCTCTCTCTTAAATCTTGAGTTCCAAAAGTTATATTAGAGTTCCTATATAAGAATTTTAACATAGATTTGATGACTATAGCTTGGAGTCAAATTTGCAAAAAAAAAAAATTTAATTCCAATAGAAGTATTTCCTATATGTAATCAACAGTCTGATTGGGGAATAAATTTAATAATTAACTTGACTTTATCTACCTATGGTCTAAGTTAAAAATTGTTCTCCAGACTCCTACATCTTAAGACATCCCAAACTCAACATCCTTTCGATTTATATTCACCCTCTCCCCACTCCCAATTTGTTGTTCACCCAGTGTCTTCAGCTCAATAAAGGGGCCACACTCATCCTGTAAGTACATCAGAAGCCCAGGAAGCACCTTCCAGTCCTTTCCATTTCCTAGATCCCAAATACAGTGCCTTACCAAGTCCCTATGATATTTTTACTCTAAATTTTTCTTCTAAGTGTTCACTTTACTCTATCTCTCTACCACTGTTATTGATGAGTTAGTTATTCTAGCTTTTGTTCATGACCTTGACATCACCACATGAAGTCACAGCATATCCTGGTAAGTGCCTGGGAGTAACCCCATGCTTACTTGCTCATTAGGCTAATTTATCCTTCAGGTCACAATAGTCAATCATCTTCCCCAAGAGAAGCCTTGCCTGACCTCTCTGACTAGGCCAATTCTATTACCTGTACTATGATATTTCTCTCATTATCTGCTTTGTGAAAGGCACTATACTGAGGATGAACAGCAATAAATAAATAAGCCAAGCCCCTGTCTTCAAGAAGTTTCTATTCTAGGATGGAGAAATGTTAGGATCCATTACATGTGAGGACAGGTTGAAAGAATCTTCCCCTATGGGAGGAAATACACTTGTGAATTATTTCACTCTTTTTGTCTGATTCTCTGATGTGTGTCTCTTACAGGAGAGGGTAGGGACCATGACCACTTGGACCACGCCTCAGATTCTTCCCGTTTAATCCATCACAGCTACAAATCATCCGCCAAAACTAGCCAAATGTTACTTTAAGTATAAAAGTGGCTTGTTTATATTTTCATAGCTAAATTTTTCATGGGTCCTCCATGGGAGGAATTCTGGGCATTAATCATTCAAAGGGACAGAAGGGAGCAGAAGGAGGAAAATATAAACACTGATTTAAGTGTTCAGGAATAAATAATGTGATTGTCTAAAGATGGTCTTTTATTTTATTCCTCCTCTTTTGTAAGCCAAGTTTTCATGATGACAGATACAAGACGTGCAGAGGCCTGCAGGGAGGAGTGAGGCTGTTTGAACATTTAGAACACTCTCTTTGGATTTTCAAATGTCATAATGCCAAAGAAAAGCATTCCCAGACACTAAATCAAATTAATTCCTTAACTTTCCTCATCAAAACAGGAAACATCTACCTCCCAGTGTATAAGGTTGGGTTCTATTACAACAAAGATTTACGGGATGGAAGACATTCTTAGACCAGTGCAAAATAAACTTTTGAAACTCTAAAGTGACAAGAAGTCCAGCTCTCTTCTCTGATAAACAGAATCTCCTTCTTAGAGACGTTTAATTAAGTGGAAGCACTTTCTTTATGCTAGTGGATTTTCAAGAAGCTACAAAGTAGTGAAATGAGAGCTCTACTATTTACATTGGGACAAGCATAGGCACCTCAAGTTCTCTTAACTGAGAAGCATGAGTCTTACCACCTAGATAAAAATTTTTGTATTAAGCAAATAGGAAATCTAGCATCATTAAGTACTTGCAGTCCCTTAAGTCATGGCTCATTTTAATCATTTCCTTTTAGAATATTTTCCTCTAAGAACAGGGAAATGTTTAATATTATATTTTTAAGTACCCAAAATGTACTTTTGGCTTTATATATTTTTGTATCACATATCTCTGAAATTTAATAAAAGAAAGAAACATTATGTGAATGGTTTGCTTTCATATTTAACTTATAATAAGAAAAACCCAGTAAGATGCGTTTGCAGTTTAGGAATTTGTCTGCAGGTCAACTCCTATTACAATGAGTAACTCTGTGTGATGATAGAAGGAATTTCAAGCTCCAAGCCATGACCCTTTCCAATTATCCACACAGCCAAATACCAACCAGTAAAACAAATGAGCTTGGACATTACCTCAGAGTCTGTTGAATTTCTTTGGTTGGTTATTTGACACGAGCAGTAAGTACTCAAAGAATTGACACACATGTCATTTTTTAAGAAACCCTATTTGGCACACTATACTACCTTCTCCACAAAGACATGCATTGCTCACCCCCAAAAGATTGTTGGTAATTCTACAAAAAGAAAGAAAAATGACAGTGGGCCATCACAATAGTCACTGGTTGTAACACAAAGCACTCCTATACTAGAGAAATGTGTTTGCTTTTGTGGTTTCTCTGATGCTCTCAGATGAATGTTCCTACGTCACAAATACATCTGTTTGGATGTTTTTCTCCCTTGGGTAAATGAACAAAAGGACATGTTCTTAGAGCTTGCCTGATGGAAATTAACAATCTACTTTCTTTCCTGCCTTGTGTGCTTTGAGATTCTTGATTTGCTTATACTTTCTTTCAGAAGTTAACAGAAATTTAAATATAATCACTAATTTGGTACCTCAAAAACACTCAATAAATAGGATGAGGTTTAACCTCCATGAGGGCCCTGAGTATGTTCATGTGAAACAAATTTAAGGAGACACATGCCAGGGTAGAAAGTTCATGGAAGTGAGTTCCCACTGACCACATATTCACATTATTCACTATGTACACAAAACTCTCAGAATGTGATTATTTGAAGTATGTAGTGACATAAGTTCCATTGATCCTTTCGGATGTGCCCAGAAAAGTCTGACATTCAAGATATACATTCCTTCAGTTTTGATTTTCAATCATATATTTCCTGCATGCATCCAAAAGTAGGGTGCCCGATATCATACCAGTGACTTTACACAAATGAATGGTGAGGCATATATAAAGTGGCTTACAGAGAATTCCCATCAAATGTCAAACCAGACCGCATAGACAAACTAGTCTTGTTAATAAGCTCTGAAGAGTCAGAGAACTGAAAGTCAACCAAAAGTTTCTACCAGCCCGACCAAGACAGCACAGTATTAAAAACAGTAAAAAAGTTATATTTTTAGAAGAGAAATAAAAACAGAAGTACTTACACTTTTGCTCCGAGAAAGCAAATCACAGGTATTTCTTTTCATGGTGGTGTTATAAGTAATTTAAAGAGACAACAGTTGTTTCCAACGTCACTGCTCTCACTGCAACAATTATCCACTCAAAAGCCAACTGGCATGCTGAAGAGAAAGGGAAGGAAATGTTTAATCAAGTATATGATTAACACGTGCACCTCGAAATGCTGTCTTAGATTAGGACAGTAATTCTTAAATTATTCATCAGAACAGGCTAAAATGGTGCTGTGTTTAAACCAATAAAAATACATACAAGCAAAATTTCCAAAACAGCTTTTGTTAAATGTGAGTTAGAGATTTCAAGCACCATCTGTTTTCCATTGAATATTCAAGTCTACATTTCTAGTGGCTGAAAAAAATAGGTATAGTGGCCATGATATAAAGTTACATGTAAAATGAAAATATGTGCTCAATACTGTTTGCACAAATTCTGTGGTACAGCTAGGGACCCCTCAGCTTTCCACTGAGGTAGCCTTGTCCACAGCTGGAGGAATCTTACCTACATCTCAAAGCCTGCTGACCACTGCTTCATGGCCTCTTATTTAATTAGCAATAATCCACAGTGCACTGAAGCCATCCCAATGGCTCTTCCAGAATTTAGCAAATTCTCCACCCTCTTGGTTCAAAAAGTATAAGGAAATGCTGGGGAAAACAGTCTAACCAGTTAAGCATAACTATTATTTCAAAGATTATTCCAGTATATTTGCTACTTGAATGGCATGGTAGCCTCATTACCTAAACATCACTTTCCACTGGACAATGTCTGTTTAAAGTTTTAAGAAAGAGCAAATAGAATAGCTACATGTGTTTTTGCTCATTTCTGATATTCAGCTACATCAGGACATAACTTACATATTCATAGGGAATTTTCATGTGGGCTGAAGTGCCTTTTAGGAAAGAAGTCACTCTAAAGGAACAGAGGCAAACGGGCTTACTCAAAACACAAAACTGACATTACAGATGTAGCCTGACATTGTGGGTGCAGCCTGATTATAACAACAACATGTAGTCTATCCTTTGGAGTTATTCTAAGCTTCTCAAAGACTTCTGTCTGAGCATAGGGAAAGGAGTAACAAGTGAGAAGGTCTAAAGGAGTTAGTTTTGCTAAAATTATTGAAAAATACCAAAGTGAAGAGCAGTGTAAATTATATATTCAAAAAATAAACAAAGTAATTATACATATTTTATACCTAAAATATGCTATATACCATTTTATATAGATATGTTATATATAATATATAGGAAATATATTATATCTATAAAAATACAGGTTTTCAGTCTATAATATCTATAATACACATTATTATAGATACATAGGAAATATGTATCTATATATTATATACAAATAAAGAAGGAGAAATCCAGGGAACACAGAATTCAGTGGGTCACCTGCCACAGCCACAGCAACAAAACCCAATGGCCTGCACACATTGGAAAGCGAACCTTACCAAGCTCTCCAGATGTGTGTGTGGGCGTATGTATGTGTGTGTGTGGCATATGTTCAAGGTTGAAAGACTGATATTGAGCACATGTGAGTTACTCCTTGCAGACATAAAAATAAAAGGAAGACACTTTTAGGGAAGACAGATATCCCACAACAGAAAGGTATAGCTAGAGTCAGAAAAATAATTTTTTATTGTTAAGAATATCCCTAGATGTAACCAAGGATCCAGAAAGTACTGAGAAGGTAAAACCTTCTTCCAGTCTTGAGGGAAATCCTTGCCTGGTGAAAATGCAAAATCAAATGTGAGTTGCTAGAATAAACATATTTTCCTGAAGTGTATATGGATTTTTTTTTAAGAGTGCAGTTTGGAGAGAGGCTGATTCACAAACACAAAGTTATCAGCCTTTATACTTCCAGGAACGTAGACACCTTTACCAATTAATTATAATGCTGTCCATTTTATGTCTTTAGAGAAAGTGGAATGATTCACCAAGATCAACTTAAACAGTGGACTGAAATAATATAAACTGTGAACTAAATATTACATACCTGAGGGGGAAACACTAAATGTAGATGTTTACACACTATTGGAGAAAAAGTCATTCAAAACATTTAGTTATTCATTTAGTATTTAATGAGTATCCTTAGGGGCAACCATAGAATAGTTATCCCAGTGGGATAGTGACTCATTGGTCTTAAATTAACAAATCAGACAAATGATGTATTTGACCTCAAAAGAGTTGCTGAATTAAACATGCATTTACATATTTGCCTTCATGTCGCTGAAAGGCCATTATTAAGAAATAGGTTTCTGTAGGAATTTAAAAACTGTAGAAGTCTGAATAGTCAGATGGATTAAATTGAAAACTGTTGATGGTTGACCCTTCTCTGGCTATGTATGGGGAAGCAGTTGACCTTGCTATATAAGAGCAAGTAAACGGGGCCTCCCTGGTGGCGCAGTGGGTTAAGCAACGCACTATGAAGCAAACCACAGCCACTGCAGCACGAGTTCGATCCCTGCTGCCAGACAGGGAGGGGACCCACATGGCATAGCAGACCTCTCCTGCCTCGCCCGCTGCTTTCTTCAGCAGTGTGTTTCAGTCAGTCTGCCTGTTCTGTTCCCCACTCTGTCTCTGGTGAATCCTCTCACCTCCCTGGACTCTGGCCTGTACCCCAGCTCTTATTTGCATAAATAAATAAAATCTAAAAAAAAAAAACACGCTTTCCATGGGAAGCCACAAATTATATATATAAAAAAAGGAAGTAAATGGCTCAGGTTAGAATTTCCACGCCCCCATGGCATTCGGTATAGCTTTAAATAAGTTACTTAACTTCTCTAAGCTTTCCCAGATCTGCAAAAGGGCTATCATCATCATCAATCATCACTATCTTTTTTCCTCTCTTAATATCAAATTGCAAGCAATAACAACAACCCATTCTTGTTTCCCCTAAAAGTACCAAACCCCCGCATATAAAACAGACTTAGGTAAATATACTGCTTTCAAGTACGCCATTATGAATACTGCATCAGTTAGGATCCCATGAGTAAATAGCACACTTGTATTACTGTCATTTAGGGAAAGTGTAGCAAAAGACTCTATAAGAAGATATGACTAGGACAGATGGATTCACAAAAGATGGAGCTGTGGCTGGAGCTAATAGAAATAAAGTTTACCACCCTCAGCTAAAGGAATACGGAGAGGCATGGGTCACCAAACCCCATACAGTGGGTTACATCAAAAAGGGAAAATATTTTCTGGAACACAGCTAGCCCCAGGTGACCCTGAAGTGAAGGCGATAAAGAGATAAGCAAGATTGCATTTACAAATCTTTGATTTCCAACTGGGATTCCCCACTGGCCAAATGCAACACTCCGCAACAGAGTCAGAGTCTCAGAAGAAAGAAGCTTGTGCTCCACACCCCACAGATGAGTCTCTTAGGGCAGAAAGCTTCCTAGGGTGGAGCAAGTAGCACAAGGAAACGAGAGGGCAATGAGGAGCTGCGGTTTATTCCATCTGCAGTATATGAAGAGGATTGCACTTTTCTGCTCTGTCATTTCATCGTAGGAAAATATCTATTATTTATCTTTAATCTTGCCAATAACCCTGTAATAGTGGATACTGTTAATAAATTATCCCACTGAACAAAAGGAATCATTTTTGAGAGCTAAAGTAAATCATCCAGTCAACGGCAGAATCAGAACCCTAACCTGATTTGTCTGACTCCAAAGTCCATGTTTTCTCCTACTCTGCTAGCTGCTCAGCTGCCAATATCATGAACAAATGTACTTTAATTATCAACAAGTGGCAACCTCTCCAAATATCAAAAATAATTAAAAAAAAAAACATTTACTCTCAGGAAGGCAGTTATCTTAGTTCCTACAAATTGCTCCCTCAGCTACGATTTTGAGACAATAGAAATCTTTCTCCTTCCAAATATGCATTAAAAAAAAAAAAACAGGTGAGAGAATGCTTGTATGTGCAAACTTCTTATTTTTCTGAAGAAGTGAAAAACTTTTTTTATTGCAGTAAGATTTCATTTCATTAGCAAAGGAGTTCCCACATAAAAGTTAATTAGGAAGAAGAAAGAGTCAGCCACTCAGGGAACACTTGACAAATAAAAACAAAAGAAGATGTAGGCAAGATAGATGGTCCTGGAATGTTGAGAGACAGAATCTGAACTGGAGAAACTGCATAATCCCTTGATGTAAGAAGTAGGGAGTTCAGGCAAATTATCTACTAGTAAATGAGGATTTACATGGAGGGCAAAGCACTGAACTAGGGCATCAGAAGAAACAAATTTTACATTCAGACTTGTATCCTAAACACAAGTTGTAGGGGATTTGGGAAAATCCCTTTTCCTTTTCCCTCTACCAGTTGCTTGCTTCTTCATAAAGTGCACATTACAACACCTCCACAAGCCACTTTATGGGGTTGTTATGGGGATTGAATAGTGCCTCAAATGGTCTCTAGAAATTATCAAGTTCCTTGCAAATATAAATTAATTCTATTCAAGTGTGCCAATGCATGATGACATTGTAAGTATGAGTGGAATAGGTTTCTACATTATCTGCAAATATCAGAGAGACTATTCAACATATTTTATATTTTTCAGAGGAATTTTCTATTCTTCACCTTTTTTGGAACCGATTTTTTTTTCTGCACAGAAATTCAGTTTATGCAGTGACTCCAGAGTTAAAAAGTCACTCTGATGTACAAGTTAAAAGACCACTGAGCATCTTGTATATGCCAGGCACTGTACTAACCTCTCAGAGAACCCCCAGGCTTTCCAGATTTAGAGGGAAAGAGCTGTTTGGGTACAGTTGCTTATGTATGGCCAAGGGATAATTGATTAGATTTGTCTCTATCTCTATTTTATCAAGACAGATTTTTCTAGGGCTGCTTAAAGTAGACATCAAAATGAAAGAAGGCAGCAGTATCTTTCCTTGATTGGACTTTAATCTAAAAAGTAAAATAACTAGACATCACACTTTTTTTAGAGGAACTTTGGTCATTATAAAAGGCAATTCTAAGAACTTCAATAAAAACATTCAATTTATCAAGGATCATCAACCAAAACATGTGCAGGCAAGAAATTAAGAGGCAGCAATGCAAGAAGTAAACATTCCAAGGTTAAAGGAAAGCAACACAGTAGGAGATAAAAAAAGGAAAGAGAATTTTCATAGGAAAGTTTGAGCTATTGCCATAGAATCTTAAGTGCCCACTGATCTGTTTCACTGGCTCCCCATGCAGTAGGTAGGTCACTCACACCTATCTGATGTGTGCCACGTGTCCACTGATGATTCTATGACAGACAAAGGAAGAAAGCCCCTGATATTTTCTCATACCCTCTAAAATTGTGAATTAAGAGAAGGAGCCCTCCTTGGTCCACATCTATGGATGACCAGAGACGTTTTCTGCTACTAACATCATTGTTCCTTTTCCCCAGAGTGCCCTGGGAAGGCAATCCTCATCTGTATTTCCACTAGAAGTTATAGGATTTGAGCTTCAGAAAGAGCTCGTGGTAGAAATGAGGAAACTGTGGTACAGGGTTGTAATAACCTGCCTGAGCTCACAGAACCACCTGACATGATGCAGGACTTAGACGAGGCCGCTGAGCTCCCTGTACATGCTCTGTCCAGCTGCTAACAGTGCTCCGTGCATTGATAGGCCCTGAGCTCACTCTGTAAGGCCCAGTGGGGTTCAACACTTAGATTTTGCTGAAGTCAGTGCGCTCTACCTGTAACAATGAGGCTGGTTCCTATAGTCAGGTTGCAACTTGAGCTCTGGACATCCTCCAGTGACCTCTCTGCGGGCCTTACAGGGGTCAGAGTGATGTGTTTCAACTAGAGGAGCCAAGTGATCTGTGATTTTTACATGTCGAAACTGACTATCTCAAGCTCCATTCCCCAACATCAACCCTCCACCCTAGTCTGACTGGCTAACAGTCCCTGCAACACATGATATGTTCATTTCCACCACCTATACCAAACGCGAACTCTTAAATTGTTCTATTCTCCATCACTCTAAACATTTCTTTTCTTCAAAGTCCAGCAAAAGCCCTTCCTTCTAACGACAATTCTCCTTGATGCTCCAAGTCACATAGGTTTCTAGTTCTCTGAATTTCAACAATAAAGGTCATGTTGCACCACAGAATCACCTACTATCTTTCATTTTTCAGGAGATGTTTTATGGATTTAATCTTTGCTTCCTCAACTGTGGGTTGAATATAGTACATTTTCAAGACCTTTCCATACAGCCGGCTGTGTGATTGTAGAATTCCAATTCCTAATGTTGAGAGGTATTCATTATTATTATTTAGCCATTTCCTTAGGGATCAACGTGTTATTAAACACTGAATAACCACTTAAAATACATTTAATAATAGAAGTATAAATCCATTAATATTAGTATTTTGATTAATAGTTGTACAAAATTGAGATAATGCTATCAAAATATGGAAAGTAGTTAAATTCAATACCCACCAATGAAAAAATGAAATTAAAAATCTCAAGGTTTATTTATCTTGCCTAAAAATTAACAAAATTTAGGTTTCTAAAAATGAAATACTTGATAATGGTGTATATATGATTGCATTTCATACATTGCTTATCTGCTTCAAAATGATTTGGCAGAGAACTTGATAATAGTACCACTTAGAAGAACCACAAGCATGTAAATACAACACACACATAGATAAATTCAACAATTTTCTCTTCATTCCTAAACATACCCACTACCCTCACTAGTGGTACTATCACCCCAAATCCTGAGCCATCCCTACTCCCAGATCACCCACATCACACCACTAGGTGATTATGTCCTGTTGGAGTACCAGGCAAATATTTCTCCTCTCCATCCTTTCTTAACACTACTACTCTCTCATTTAGACTGTCTACATCATGCCAGGTGGCTGGTAACAGGCATCTTTGCCTGCCTGTCGCTCCATGTACCATAGTTCAATCATTTGTTACAATGAACCACTTGTAGTTCCCCACACACTACATGCTGTTTCCCACCTCTGTGTCCTATTTTTAAATTTTTCCCTCTTCCTCTTCCCCATCTCCATTCCCTTCCTTCTTCCTATTTCAAAACTTAGCTCACATGTCACCTCGCCATTAGTTTCTGATTCTTCTAACATCTCCAACAACCCCCTCCATTGTCAGTCTGAACCAAAGTCCTTTTTCTCCTTCCATAATGCCTTCTGAATGCCCCTCAATGACATTTACCGAGGGTTGGCTTATGCCCAGGTATATACCCAAGAATATTTTTTTAAAGATTTATTTATTTATGCATACAAGCACTGGGGTACAGGCCAGAGATGTGGGGGGGTGAGAGGATTCACCACAGAGAGCAGGGAGCAGAACAGGCAGATCAACGGAAGTACACTGCTGAGGGGAGCAGTGGGCACAGCAGGAGAGGTCTGCTGCGCCATGTGGGTACCCTCCCTGGCCGGCAGCAGGGATCGAATTCGTGCTGCAGTAACTGCGGTTTGCTTCATAGTGCTTTGCTTAACCCACTACGCCACCAGGAAGGCCCCCCAAGAATATTTTTACCAATACACTGAAATGTGTTTATCAGTGTCTCAGTGCTACCCTGCACTCCAAGTCTCTTGAGGGTAGAAACACTTCATGTTTGTATATACAACCATAACATAACATATGCTCAGTAAACTTTTACTGAATTCTGCCAAGTTGAACTGCTTCCCTTGACTAGAATTATGAGAAGGAAGGCACATTTTGTCCCCACACTAAAAAGAATCCAATATTTTCCTTTGTAGTTTATACCCATATAAACCATTCTTCTATTCCCTTCTCCGATGACAACAGCAGTCTCTGTTATTCATTCACCAGACATTTACTGGGCACTTGTGGTATGTGGTAAACTGTGCTGAGGTCCAGGGATGCAAAGATAAAATCTCTCCACGAGGAGCCCAAAACTACTGGGGGAGAGAGAAGAACAGTAAATGTGCTAAGTGCTGTGACAAAGACTCAGAATAGCTGGTGTGGGACCCAGAGAAGGCAGAAAGTGATTCATACACCTAATGGCTTCAAAGCCTATTCTAAGTTATTCTTCTTTTATGAACATTTTGCTTTAAGTTATTCAAATTCCACTTCATATACTGATGTTTTTCCCCAAGTAGAGAGAAGGAAACATGAAAGTGGAGTCTGGCAGTTCCCTCCATTCTTCTGTGCATCAGTGAGACCTCTGCCCCTGTAGAAGAGGTGTCTATAGAACTCCACACTCAGAAAGAGCTCTGTAAATGCCGGGCGAATGAATAATGTACAGGCAATCACATTACATAAGGGAACACAAGTCACTTTTGATTTCAGTACAAATTTATTATAAAATAATTGACATTTTGGAAAATAAAAGTACACCATTTGGCTCCCAAGGTAGCCCATTCTTCACTGCCAAGGGTACATAGATGCCAAAATACCCACTCTTTTAACACTCACCTTGACCAGTATTTCAAAATAGTCCAGCTGAGTCACTTAGCAGCAAATAAATTACATTTCTTTCCAGGATTCCATGCTTTGTGATCTTTCCCCCCACCTGAAATAATTTCAACTCTCTAAAACACAACTTTATACAAAAGGCCAAGGACTTTCCACAAATGTAGGATCTCTCACAACTGTAGGGTCTGTTACTTGAAAATATCTTGCTTTGGTTTTGCTTCCTGATGCACTGAGGAGTTACAACAGAAGCTTCTTTTCAACAAGCTTCCTAACTACATCCCTCCCACTGCCTCATTATGGTGCCCTTCCAGGCCTGGGCAGTGGGAGTTGACTAGAGCAGTTTTGTCCTGTGAATCATAGGACAGCATGGCGAGGAGTCTGCTGGCCTGAAGCCCAAGATGGAAGGAGCCTCCAGCATGTGTCATCGCCTGTTAAGTTATAACAAACTCATTGAGAGCCGCAGGATGAAAACCCTGAGTCATCATGTGGGTAAACAAGATGATGGCAAGACACTTCCCACAAATTCTCTGGCTTAAGGGACTCTCTACCTACAAAGGAAGGTGGAGTTCACCAAGGCATTGAGTTTTTTTTTTTCTTTTTCAATACCTTTCTGTCCCACATCAGATTAAAGTCAAGTGTACCATTTGAGTACTTTTAAATTCAAGAAGTATTCAAATGACATTGTCATTGAAAGCTATGAGAGATATGTGGTCTGTAGTTTACAAATCCTGCATTATAGATTATAAGCAGTACTTTCCATCATGAATGAGTTCAGTTCTAAAACATCTCTCCAGCTAAAACAAATATCAGACAGACAAACAGACACAGACGGACAGACGGAGGGAGGGAGGGACGGACAGATAGACAGGCAGACAGGCAGATAGATAGATAGATAGATAGATAGATAGATAGATAGATAGATAGATAGATAGATAGATAGATAGATAGATAGATAGATAGATAGATAGATAGATAGATAGATAGATAGATAGATAGATAGATAGATAGATAGGTAGATAGGTAGATAGGTAGATAGGAAGGAAGGAAGGAGAAGAAACAGCTACAAAGAGGGGGAGAATTGAAGAAAAGAAGAGGAAAAGAAAACAATATCACAGATCACAGATCTTAGACTCCCTTATGTAGAGCATTTTCAATCTGAGCAAAGAAGCAAAACTATCATCTCTAAGATATCATGAGCTATAACCTTTCAGAAGTTCTTTTCTAAACTAACATCTCCTTTATTCTTTAGTTGTTCCCACTTGTCAATTAGCAATGGATCTCTTTTTAATTTTTCTGTAAAATTTATATTGTAGAAAGCCCTCTTTAAAAAATTACAACTGAATGATTTGAAGACCTAATAACACTGCTGGTTCAGATTATATGAGATAGAATGTAAATTAGAAGAAAATAAACCACTTAAAGATAGAAGAGACTGAGGTAATTGGCAGAGCCTTCTGCACAGATCTTAGTTAATGCAGGCCTATTAGAAGTTTTTCTAATGAAGGTTCAATAGAACCACTGTTATCCAAGCATCAAGTAACTCAGTACCCTGGAGCTATCACTTCTCCCTGGTTAACAATTGCTACCCCAGGAGTCACCGCCTGCAGACCATACAAACGGAAGAAAAATAAGGCCTAAAATTTAAAAAAAAAAACTCAATGTTAATTAAAAGATACATAAACAAGGAAATTAACACAGCCAAGAAAGCAAAGACAAAGAGTAAAAACCCAAATCTACCAGTTCCTTACCCCTTAGGAAGAGACAACCCATTAGCAAACTTGTAAGGAAGGGGCCTACTGTGCAGGCGTCATTAACCCACAGACAGTGAAAACTTTCCATGCTCCTCAGTTATAGCTGGAGGCTAGGAACAAAATTTTAGTCAATTGTAAAAAGCATTTTTTAATGTTAAAATTAATACAGTAAAAAAGTTGGAAAAATTTGGAGTTTTTTCTTCTTTTCAAGAGTTTTACTATTTTACCATCTTACGGTAAAATCAAAACAAAAGTCGTTTTATTAAGGTAGAGGTTATAAAACTATTCAGCTGAGACAGTCATTTTCAACATACTGTTTCTCTTGGATTCAGGCTATCTGTGGGAGATAAAATCAAGTTAGCTCCTTCAACGCAGTGTCCTTTTTTCCACAATATTTTCATCCTTATAAAGAGCTAATTAGCTCACTCCAATTCAAAATCAGGAATTTTAAGATATCACCTGAAGAAAAAAAAAATATTTTCCATTAGAAATGCAAAGGAAAAGAGTAAAATGAATTAGTGGAATACTGTAAGTTTTGACTGATTAGTCAATCTGTTGGGGGAAAAGATGTCCTGAATGAACTCAGGGTTGCCCTGTAACAATACCTGCATTTGAATTTTGTTTTTACCACTTCCTGATTTTGTGGCATTGAAGAAGTTATCTGACCTTCTTCGCTGCCCAACTCACGGTTCAATATAAAGATAATTATAGAAGCCCACACTGTAGGTCCACAATGTGTTAGGTTCCGGTTGGCCATAGGCAAGTCATGATGACCTCGCTGACGACCCAAGGAGCAAGAAAAACCGCCTGACCCAGGGAATGAAATACAACATTCTCGGCCTGATCTCTTACTTGAGACCATATATCTCATCCTGATAAAGAAGGAACCAATAAGAAAAAGAAAAACAGCCCCCCAACAAAGCCGGATAGCCCTGACCCCAACAAAGCCGGATGGCCCTGACGTTAATGTCCCAGATACCATCAAGCCAAAACTAACACTTGCCACCATGAGAGAAAAACAACCCCTTTTTACACCATGCAGACCCGCTTTCCCACCTATAAAAGAATGTCTCCCTCCCACAACAGCTCGACTTCACTGACCTTCCCTTTTGGGTCCTTGAACATCGCCTGGGGTGCCAGCTAATAAAGTTCCTTTGGGACTTAGTCAGCTGCCTCCAGACCCTCTATTCCTTGCCTCTACCTTTCACAATGTAGAACAAATGAGGCACTCAAGTGCCCACATACACTAAGCACTATGCCTGGTCTGAGAAGGTTTTACTTAAATGTTAGCTTCATTTTGTTTTGTTTATCCATTATGTGAGTAAGCAAGCTCTAGTTTGGTTTGGTTTTCTTAAGGGATCAGATTTTAGTCATGTTGCAAAACTGTTTCATTAAAAATGGATTCTTCCCAGGATTATTATTCTGCCATTGCTCGGGCACAAAATGAGAGGAGCCTAATTTCTCAACACCCAAATCCAGTACATATTTAACCTTTAATTTCTATGTCCAGGCCAAAGCTTTTCCCTGGCCTTCTTCAAGGTCAAATGAACATTTCAAACTTTATATCTAGAAGTTTGAAATCCTTTTCACTCGGACACCTTCCTTCTTCAGATGCTCATTGAAAGAGCTTCAAAATGAACCCTATCATTTTTTCCAGGAAGTTAATTGTAACACCCACTCTCAGGGGCTAGCACTAAGAAGTTACCAAGTTTCTCAGCAAATACGAATCTGAGTACACAGAATGGACAAGCAGAAAATCTTGACACACAAAGGAAAACTGGTCTCGGTTTGTCATGATTCCCAGGATTACCCAAGAGCTGTTCGGAACTTGGCCACTCTAATTGGAATATATGCTGAATCACTGCCATTCATGTGGTACCCATCTGGCACATGAAATTAGGTTTTGTTCCCTCTTCATTCATAATGGTCATGAGGGATGGAGGTTCACAACAACAAAACCCCTTTAAGTTGATTTTGCTAATAGATGGGTTTCTTTGTGAAAATGGAATAGGACAGTTTCCTTTCTAAGGTTCTGGCTATCTTTTGTCACCCAGTAGTTTATTAGGTCAGTTTTTTCAAAAGTGCAATGATGCTTAGGAAACTAGAGCTTTGTCTAAAAATCTCTTTAATTCACTGAAGAAGTAATAAAAGCTAAAACACATCCATTGTAAGACAAAGCCAAATTTATGGTCTGAACTCTAAATAGCCAGAAAAAAGAAATTTGAGATTAAAGGGTCTTTAAATTTTCAGCTCATGGAGAAGATTATGCTAAACAAAATAAGTCAGAAGGAGAAAGACAAATACCAGAAGGTGTCAATTATATGTGGCATTTAAAAAAGTCAAACAAAGGGTCAGATAAAGCCAAATTAATAACAAATCCTAGAACTCTGACTACAGAACTGAGGCTACCAGTTAGGGAGAAAGAGGAAGATGAAAACAAAGCAGGGAAGGAGCACAATGGACTGTAGCAGAGGACTATGGGTATTTTTTTGATGGAGGGGTAATAACTCCTGCAGTGGTAGACCCTATACTTTTAAAACACAAACAACAATGTAAACTAATGTTGCCTCAATTTCAATAAATAAGTGTTACCCCAAAAAGTAATTCCCAGGTCATCAAAACCTTGTCATTAAGAAGATACCATACCATGGCATGCCTTACTAAACCACAGCAAATGTATTGCTTTTGATCATCCTATTCTTCCATATCACTGAAGAGAGAAACAGACCCCCTTTGGCCACTACAATAGCTAGAATTCTTAGTAACCTTCAGGGTAACAGTACATATATTTAATACAAAGCACTCTACAATATTTCAGAACCTACAAATCTTAACAGTATAATAATTATTAATTATAATAATTAATATAACGTATCCTTGACAACACAGCTCCACAGGATGGACTATCCTGGCAGTTACTTATTGTGTGACTTTGGTCAAGTGACCTATCTTTCTGTATCTCAGTTTCCTTATCCTTAAATCAGAACCATAATATCCTACTTCAGATCACTGTTGGCTGGAATACAGAATTCATGTAGGAAAAGTGCTAAAAACAGTGACAATATATCAATGATGTGTCATCACCCTCATATCTCTTTACTCCTAAGAAACTGTAATTTATTTACAATGATGTGCAGTAAATACATAATTGAGACCACTGTTTTGAAAATAATAATCAAATATGTTTTAATTCACTGTAAATCATGTTTGTCTGTAGGGTATCCCACTAAGATTCAATTATTTTAGCCTGACCCCTACGAGATGATTAAAAACACCAGCAAGACTGAGGGGGGGGAATCCCTTTTACACCCCCAAACATAGTCTCCCTACCATTGGATTTCTTCATACCAAAATAGTGTAAAAACATTGATTTAGGCAAAATAGGAGTCAAGGATGGTATCCAAAATGTTCCTTCAAGGACCAAGTGACTCTAAAGGTATCTTAAAGTCCCATATGCCACTAGCAGGGAAAAGGAAACTAGGAAAATGTTCTGGTCTGGAGAATTTGATGACATGAGATAAAATATAAACAGTACAATATTCCTAGACAGGTATAGAACAATTACATCAAAAATCTGATAAATGCACATGTCCTTTGAATCAGCATAAGTAAAGATACACAGATGAGCTCAAAGCATTGTTTATAATAGGTAAAACTATGAGCAAATTAAGTACCCCAAAAGAGGTTATTTAAATTAACATTAATATAAAAGTACAGTGGAATATTATGAAACTATTAGAGATAATGATGTAGGTATATAGAAAAATATTCATATTAAACTGGTAAGTGAAAAACACACGTTATACAACTATTTGTCTATTTGTCATATACCCTGTTTCTATGCTATGTGATATACACATAGAAAACAATGCAGAAGGGCATACTTCAAAACACAATAAGAAAATTATGGATTTTTTCCATTTGTTTATGTTCATACTATAATCTTATTTTTCTACCAAAAAAAAGGTGATTTTTGCACTACAAAATTCTTCATTACTAAAAAAATGCATACAAAAAGCATATTGCTGAATGTGAGTAGGCAGGAAGCCCCCAAGCATTACTTGCCCTCCCTTACAGCCTGCAAGATCCCTGATCGTGCCAGTCTTGGTCCAACTCTGTGCCCAGGAATAACCCCAGTCAAAAGGAATTAAGAAAATATCTGTATTGAAAGAAAACACATATTTGTAGCGTGGTAGCTTCTTGCCAGTCATGGTGCAATTAGCTATAGCTAGTATAGCACTCTAGCTAGTATAGCTAGTAATCAAAGATTAATCAATTTCTCCAGAGTGTCACATGTAACAAGTAGGAGAAGTAGGATGCAAACCTCTATCGTCAAGGCTCAAAGCTTTATGCCTTTTCTGAAAGGCTGTGAAGATGAATCTGTAACAGTTCGAGGAGGGATGATTTGGAGGTGACGTAGATTTTGAACCAGAATGCTTTGTTGTAAATCTGGCCCCCACACATGCATCTCGACATTGCTGTGACTCGGTTTCTTCCCCTATAAAGTGGGGGGTGATCACAGTACCTGCCTCATAGTTTGTAAGGATTGACATTAGTTAAGATGTACAAAGAACTTGGGACCTTGCTGACATATGTTAATCCTCAATAAGTGTTACTAATTTTTATTATTATTTGCTGGGGGTTTTTGTGCTCTATTTTCAACAGCTAGTCTGCCTTCCTTGTCTTTAGCTTTCTCCTTGACTATTCCATAAAACTGCAAGTCTGATCCCAGTCCAGCAGATGGGCCCCTATTGACTGCAGAGGTCAGTTACATGCCCAGCTGTCTGGAAGGCCAAAAGTGCCCATGCTCAGGATCTGTTTGCTCTGCTCTGCCAGCCTGTGGGCACCACCTACAAGCCTCTGTGGGACCCTGGTTGTGCCAACTACCACTTGTCACCATTCTCGTAGTACAATGCTCTGCCTAAAAACTCGCAAAAGCATTCATTTTTCTCTACTAGTGTCATATGACCCTCCCCTCAGAACAGATCCTGTTTTCAGATTCTGGCAACACACCATTTGACCAGCTCCCCTTCTGACCGAGCACCATCCACAGAGCTTACACTCACATTCAGAGGGAGAGGAAAAGGAAAGCTTGTCAAGTCAGAGTTGTAGGCCCCTCCAATATCCAGAGTACCCTGAAAAGTCAGCGCAGGGTGAAAACTACAAATGCACTCATTTTAAAAAATTGACAAATTGCACAATATTTAATTCATACTACTAAGTGTCTTCAAACGTAGTATGATTCTGTACAAAGATATTATGTCCAAGTTACTTGAGACAATTCTGAATCTGAATTCTGAATCCTAGCCCTCTTTGCTTCTTTTCTTTCTGCCAAAACACATTTACTGATTCTGTGAGCTTCATCAGACTTATCTTGCCAAAGGAAGGATTTGTAGTCCTGACAACTGATTTGAAATCACCTGCAGATCTTTCATAGCTTTTGCCATCTGTAATCTTATGTTAATAAGTGCTTAACATTGCCTCAGACGTTCAAATCCTTCCAGATTACCATTAATGCTACAGGCATCTCTCTCAAGGAAACAAGGAGTATTTTCAGCAGCACAAGACTAGGCAGAAAAATAAAATATTCTGATGCTTCAAAGGAGAGGTTTCCCAGCCTTTGCTAATACTCTACAAACAAAACAATAAATCATTTGGCCTTCCCATTCAAGCTTCCTGTACTTTGAAAATGCTAAAGATTAGCATTTTCACTTTGCTTTTTGAAGATGTATACTTTGTATCTGCACTATACTTCTCACCCAAAGTCCTCAAAATTGCTTTAATACAAACATTTCACAATGTGGAAGCTGGTACTCAAGTTCCAATGATAATACAAGGGAAGCAAAATCTTCCGGTGTCTTAAAAAATATTAATATATCTGGGCACAAGATGCATAGAGTTGATATTAGATTAGAAGAATCTGCTATCAGATAAACTGCATTTTATTCTCTATTTAAAATGATGTCTGGTTCCTAGCAGGACTCAATAAATAGTAAGGATGACAATTCAAGTATTTGCCAAGTATCTCCCATGGTGCAACATCTCTAGAACGTATTGTAAGGAGAAAAAAATGTATAGCACATAAATCACTTTAAACACTATCTTGTTCAGAGAACAAGGCTGATGCTAAGAACAATTATAGAACATTGCAATCTATAATTAGAACTTAATACATTACGTTGTACTGCTAATAAGTTCAGATTTAAATTACGAAAAGAAATATGAGAGAGGCTACTGTAAGCTAAGGACATAAAAGAAACAAAGAATATAGTAATGTGTATAATTTCCAAGCAGATCATAAAAAAGTGGGTCAGCATATGGGTAGGGCAGAAAAGAAATGCAACTTTTTTTATGACTGATAGGAACAGCGTAGGGGAAATAGAAGTGAAGTCACTGAAGAAAGGACAGAGGAAGGAGGAAAGAATCTTCTCAACCAAAACAAAAGATTTGTTACAGGGAGTAAAGGAATATAACCTGGGATCATTACATGGAAAGGAGATTATGGGGGTGCCTTTTGGGCTTGATCCAATAGGGACTCTCAGCAATAAATGATATGACAGCATCATGCTTTAGGAAGATGAAAATATAGGACCTCCCTAGTGGTGCATCGATTTGAACACCACACTGAAGTGTTCTAGGCACAGCAGAATGAGTTCGATCCTCAGCCACATGGCACAACAGACCTCTCCTGCTTCACCTATCGCTCCCTTTAGCAATGTGCGTCAGTCAATCTGCCTGTTCTGCTCCCCACTCTGTCTCTGGTGACTCCTCTCACCTCCCGTGACTCTGGCCTGTACCCTAACTCTTGTGTGTATAAATATATAAATTTTTTTTTAAAAAAATATGGATATATGGGAGGTGGTCTGATGTGTTGGTTGGTTTGTTTCCTTACAGAAGTCCATAGTTTACAGCATACATTGGAAAGGCTCAGTTCTCCTTTCCTGTTATTTATGAAACCTTTGGTGATTAGAAAGAAATTCAAAATCTCAGCTTAAAGAGGAATAAAAATGTGTTATGTTGTTTTTCTAAGAACTAAATTAGATTATGTATGAGAAATGATTAGCAAATAAACGTATGAGAATGATTAGTTCAGCTTAGCAAATATCAATTCTTTCCCCAATAAGCTATTTCAATAGTCTACAAATATTCAAAGATGAGTTATAAATGAGAATATGAGATTTAGACAAAGTTGTTTACACAGAGTAGTCAAAGAGTTATAGAACAATCAAACTTTTTGTTTCATGAATCAATGATCTGATCTTATTTCAGCATAGTCAAAATATTCCTAGGACTATTGTTTATTCCAAAAGATTTCATAAAAAAATGAGTCTAATGAATTTTGACTCCACATTTTAATGGAGTAAGTCATGACGGTACCGCTACCACATTCTTGTAGACTCAGATTAAGAAATAACTAGAGTAAGTATAGGGTTTCCATCAATTCATTTATTCTTTCAACAAATATTTATTGAACACCTACTAAGTGCCATCCTTTGGTCTGGGCAGTAAGACTGTAGCAGCAAACAAAAAGACAAAACCCCTACTCATTTAACTTATGTTCCAAAGGAAGAAGATGCATAATAAATTGACAAATAACTAAAAGAAATGAATGAGTAGTAGACAAAATGTTTGTAATCTTACTTAGACTAGCCAATGAGGATTGTCTGAAAAGATAACTTTTGAGTAAAAACTTGAAAATGGTACTACAGTGAACCTTGTATTTGGTGGTGCCTGGTGTGTTTGAAGTATATTCAGTCAGAAAAAAGAGAAGATTTAAAATAAGTTCACAGAGCTAAGGTGTAGTTGAACCTTTGTAAGACAAACTACAGCAAATCTCTAGGCATATGGTGCCTCCTGGAACAGAAATGCATAGCAACTCTGTGCCTGGCCCTTAGAGGGCACAGAAGTCATGGGAGAGGCAGAAAATGGCACCAGCCAGATAACCAGGTTTGCTTCTTCCTGTATGGCTGGATTTTAATTGGCTCCTTCCAACACCCAGTCTCCCATGCAGCAACAATGTAAGATAAAATGCATGCCTCAATTTATTGAGCTTTCCTTTACTGCACTCTGCAAATAATGCATAATTTTTTTAAACAAATGGCAACCCTGTGTTGAGAAACTTTATCTGTGTCATTTTTCCAACAATATGTGCTAATTTCATTTCTGTGTCACATTTAATTAAGGTGTGTTCATTCCTTTTTTGGACATATGCTATTAGAACCTGAATAGACTACAGTATAGTGAAAACGTAATTTTTAAATGCACTGAGAAACCAAAAATTTTATGTGATTCTTTATCATGATATTTACTTTATTTGTGGTGGTATGGAACCTAACATGCACCATCATTGAGGTCCTGTCAATTAAAAATGCAAGCATTTTACTGCTTATACATCATTAATGTATCCAAGTTCATTGATGCATAGACTAGCTCCAGTAACAGGCCACCCTTTAAGAACCACTATACTAGACCTGGCAGGACACTCTCCAGCATGCAGGAGGTGCCAACAAGGGCAGAAGGTACCAACATGAACAGGTGGTGTCCGCAGGAAGTCCACCTCACCAAATCTGGGCAGCCAGTGATGAACATGGACAGGTGGAGGAACAGACAATCGGAGTTTTATCATTTAAACCTGATTTCTGAGCTCCTCCCCTCTGCACCCATGGATTTCAACTGAGGTTAGACTCTTTATTTTCACTGACCTGCTAGAGAAATGTGTACTAGAAAACGCCATATAGAGTCAAAAATCACTACGAGAAAACTTTTAAAACCCTGCTTCCCTGAAAGCAAAGTATTCTTCTTAATTAGCATTAGTGGCCTAGTTTCTGGGTTTGCTCCCTTTCGCACTAGGACCTTTATACTTCAATTCATCAATAAGCAATTCCTAATGATATGAAGCTCTTTATTTCCCCAAGACAACCAAAGACTGGCATGTTATTGAAACACTGAAGACATTGTCATGTCATTGTTTTCTCTCCAGGTAAAGACAGGAACTTTGGAAAAGCTTCCCATTGACAAATTTGGCATTCATCTAAAAAACAAAAAGAGTAAAATTCTGTCCACATTTCATTCTATCAAACTACCTACTGTTGCATAACATTAAATTACGCGGAGGGACACCATGATAGTAATGCCACAGGATGGGAAATATCACCGTTATCTTACGGCAGTTTCCCCAACATCATTCTAGTCTGGGATTTTCATTTTTCCTATAGTGCAGTTTGGGCATTACATTTATTTCCTGAGTTATGTCTAGAGATCACTGCATTTCTACTGGCAGATGAGACAGAGAGCTAAAAGGGAAAGGAAGAAAGGAGAGGAGAGGACCAAAGAAAGAAGGAGAAGGAAAAGGAGGGGGGGGAAGGAAGGAAGGGAGAGGAGAGACCATAATTACAGGCATAAACTGGTTGTATTTTTAATTATCTTGAACCTAATGAAGTATTTGCTTTAAATGGAGAACTTCCCTACAATAATTACCTTACTTGAGAATTTAATAAAAGCTGCCACAACATGATCAGAAACCTTGCTAGATAAATAAATCACTTATTTGCAAGTAATTATTTTTCCACTTTTGCAGCTATAAGGGAAAATACACTCAAATCAAGAAAATGCACAGTAGCTCAAAGTACTATTTCCCTCAACATGAATTGCAAGTGCAAATTTTGAAATTCACACATAGAATCCACCAATGCCAAAGTAGTTTCTGAGGTGGGAAAAAATAATAGCACTGGTTTCCTTAACTACTCAGCAATCTGATGTTAACTCAACCTACAAACATGGAGTTTTAATAAAATTGCTACTTGTGACAAGTTCTAGTAATTTTCGGGGGGGAGGGGGTGTTATAAATTTAAAAATTCTGGCAAGAGAAACAGAGCTAAAAAATTATATGTAAACCCTCAAGCTATTCATTTACCTTCAAAAGGAGACATTTCTTTTTTTTTTTTTAATTTTTTTTTTATTAGTTATATTTGACATCATTTGTAGTCCCCAGGGGGTACCCACCACCATTTCACCCGTGCACCATCA
>JAGFMF010011684.1:2688686-2750912 GCA_019455555.1 Galemys pyrenaicus
GGTCTGTGTGTCTGTCTTTATACCAGTACCAGGCTGTTTTAATTACTATTGCTTTGTAGTAAAGTTTGAAGTCTGGGAGTGTAATACCTCCATTCTCCCAAAAGGAGACATTTCTTTTGTTTAAAAAAAAAGTTTTAAAACATGTTTTAAAAAATACAACCTAGTAAAATTATAGTATCAAATTGAACATTTGAAATAGCAAACAACAAAAATATATAACAAATACATTAGGCTCTTAAAACAGGGAAAACAAAACTGGATTCCACAAGGAAGGAATTGCATTAGCCTAGTTCAAATCCTTCCACTATTTAGCAAGAGACAGTCAAGCCTTTCCCTACAAATAGAACCATCTGTAAATTGAAAGAGGAGTTCCACCCCACCACACACCTCCCTGCACATACCTGCCCAAGAGGTCACTGAAATTTCTTTGCTAAGTGTTTAAGAAATCAAGTTTACTATTTCAAAAACCATTTCAAACACAACTGCAAATAACTTCAAGATACAATACCACTTCTATGATTTCCTTTTTTTTCTCTCTCTCTTCTTTTCTCTTTTCCTCCCCCACTCCTTTTTCTTTTACAGAGGGAAAAAAGTAGATTACAGACACGGCAAGTTCTTCTAGGGGACCAGCAGTATGTGAATGAGGGTTAGTGACCAGACCAGCCTCAGTGACCCGGATGACCAGTTTCACTTTGGGGCTTCTAACTGCTGCATTTCTTTTCTTTTCTTTCTTTTTTTTTTCATTTTCATTTCCTTTCTTTTTTTTTTTTTTTTTTTTTACAATATTTGCTTCATTTTTTCAAGTGTCATCCCCACAGAATTTCCACCACCAATTCATCCAGACACCATCACCATTGTCCCTTGTGCTCTTCTCATGACCTCGTTTGGATGCCTTCACCTCCCCCCCTGCAGAATGTCCCTGATTTATAGCTGTCTGTTTATTTGCATTTTTAATCCATGACAATTGCCACAGCTGGGAGGCTGGGCCTTCACAAGTGGTTCAAGCAGCAAAGTGGCACAGAAACAGCTGGCAACGCTCAGGTGGGACAGCAGCAGGGCGAAGGAGCCCAGGGCGCCTGCTTTACCTTCTAACTGAAGGGCCTACAATCACCTCCCTCAGGAGCCCCCCCAGCCCTGAGGATCTCAACAATGATATCAACACCATCCTTCTGGAAACACTGTACCTAATACAAGGCACTCGGGAACCATTCAGTAAGAGCCTCTTAAGACCCAGGAGACATTTCTCACAGAGACTGATCGTGGCAGGATGCGTGGACACTGATCATTACCAGCCAGGCCAGGCAGGAAGAACTAAAGTGAAGCAGCTTCCATTTTGCACGTAGGACTCCCATAGAGGAGCCGGGGCCAGATCCACCAGGTCTCTGGTGTCTACGTTGTCCTCAGGGAAAGCTATCTCTTTCTGATTTGATTTGCTACCATATACATACAAAAAGTTTGAAAACAGAAAAGACAAAATTAGAAAAGGAAAATATCTGTGTACTGTAGATGCTTCCCTACTCTGCCCCCAACTGCAAGATCATTTTAGTTTGGTTTTCAGGTTAGCTACTTGGGTAGCCCATGTCAGAGGTGCAGTATTTAATACAAAGACTCCAGAAACTTAATGAAAATGAGTGTATACTTCCTGAACATTTATTTATTTAACAGCAACTGAAATTGTGCATCAGCTACCTTTGGCCTCCATCACTAACTTGACTTTAAGGCATGAACTTCATTTGTGTTTGGGGGCATCAGAGTGATTGAAACAGACTCACAAAGCCCTAAGCTCCCTTAACATTACTTGTAGAGGAAAGATGTCATTACATATATAATTTTTAATGTATGCAGAAACTATTATCACGAATTTTTAAAATTTCACTTTTTAACAATCTAAATTCACAATGGCTCTTTGTCATCAGATATTTGTCAAGCTACACATTCTAAAGTTACAAACTTTTATGTGGAACTATATGCTGGATTCAATGGCTCACAACTAAGTGATAAAATCAGTGGGAATGATGGTTTGTGAATTCTGAAACAACCCTGTTTAACTTTAACCCAGCATTTCACAGTAAGAGACTGGTGAATGTGTCTGCCTGGCATCTTTTCTTTCATAACCTCCTATGGTTCTCATGGAGAGTCTTCCCAGTTTTCTACATGGCAGAATATATCCCACTTCCACCAGCAGGGGTGGGTATGTAACACAGATTTGGCCGATCAGTGTACCATCTGCCAATAGCCTACAAATGACTGGCACAGTGAAAGGCACATAACACAAGATGAACAATCAGTCTTTTCCCTAAGAACTGATGTGAAAACTGGAAAAGAAATGAGTCCCCTCCTTGAGGAATACAGCGTTAAGTAATGAACAGGCCTGGTGTGCAGAATCCATTTTTTCCCAGCTTCTCAGAAAAGATACTGCCTGACAATGAACTGATGCCAACAAGTAGGCAGAGGCACAAAACTAAAAGAGGGCGTGAGTTTAACCAGATGACACTGTTGAAGCACCTGATGCTATATCTCTCCCCACTGGACTTAAAATTACATGAATCAACTAATTAAACTTTTTACTTAAATTATTTTAAGTTGATTTTCTGTCCCTTGCAATGAAAGTGTTGTCGAACAATAGAGAGAAATAAACTTTTTGTCACTGAGGTTTCATCAAAAAGTAGATTAAAAAGTGAAAAATAAAATTTATGATCTCTGAACTATAGCATTTTTATACTGCTACCCAGTTCCTTCTTCCTAAGCCTTTCTCTTCCTTTGGCTGCCATAATGCGACACTGCTAATTCTCCTTGAACTCTGGTCATTTCCACTTTGTCTCCTCAGTTGTCCCTTAAGTATGGGCACGTCATATTCTATTCTCATCTGTTTTCCTCTCTACCTGTTTCTTCATCCAATTTCGTCCATCTTTTGTCTAACAGACATGATGAGTTGGTCCTCAGCATCCATTCCAAACTCCTTCTGGAAAGCCCAGTCCCGCACAGAGAGTAGGAAGATAAACACCAACAAGTTCAAGTCTTTCTTTCAACATAGGTTCTAAATAGTAGGTTCTACAATCTGATGCATTCCAGGGAGCTATTTGGAAACACAGAAGTGAAACAGGGACTAGTTGTCTGTTACTCTTGGCAACAGGGGTGTGGAAATGTGGGAGTTTCTGCAACACTGTCCCTGTACGGTCACTGACAGAGCACTGTGGCAGTGGTGGTTGTGGTGATTTCCTCTTCCTTTCCTAGACTGCATGCACACTGTATTCTTGTGTTCCAAAGATTCAATGGCAGCCATCTGATGCTTCACTGTCCTCTTGGGACCATTTGGACAATCTTGTTCTGGGAATCAGTTCTGGAAGTCCACCTCTTCAGCTCTTCCAGTATGTTTGCAATTCTTTTGGAGAAAGTGTTGGCCAACCAACATCTCCAGAATTCTCACCATTGACAACAGGATAAAATTTAAAACATTTTTATAGCTCATATTGCAACTTCCCAGACTAGACTTCTTTCCCACCAGTTTCTTCCATACTTCACACACCGACAAGTCAGTTCTCCCTCTATCATTGGTTCATGTTCCCCTGCCATCCTACATCTCACCCTCCATTTGATCATCTGGTAAATGTCCATGCTGCTTTACAGGCTCCTCCAAAGAGAGTAGACATCTGTTTGTAGGTACCAGATGACTTTATGCTCAACATTTTTACAATAATCATGTAATGTATTAGAATTTTTGTTTTCATGTTTATCTTTCTACTATAACTGCAGTTCACTGAGGGCATGAGTAGTAAATTTTTCCCTAAACTTTTCATACTATATGACACTTAATTGAAAAAATGGAAACTAAACCCTCCTGCTTAGGCTTAAGTGCATTTTCCTTTAGCTTCATCTCCTGGGAGAAATGATAAGATAAAATTAAAGTGCTTCTAATTTGAGAAGACAACATATACATGAAAACTTTATTATTATAACATCTTACATAGCTTCATAAAGCTCTGCAGCACTACTCACCGCTGCTATAATCCACATAAAGCTAAGAAAACCAAATGTGTTCTTTAATCGATACACCCTCCATTCTTACATGATTCAATCTATATTTCCATTCTCTCTCTCAAATTCATGGAAATGAGACAACTACTTTGACAGTCTGTCTCTCCTGTTATCCTCAAAGCTTTCTACTGTGTGTACATATATAACATAGAATTAATATAGATTTAAATGGAGGAATGCCACACTTGCTATCTCAGAGTAAGGTAGTAAGTACAGGAAACTCCTAATAAACTAATGTACCAGACACTGTTTCAAAGACTATTCTCCATAGTTACAGAAGAATTAAAGATCCTGTGTTAGTATAGAAGTACAAACTAGAAAGTCAAAAGCAGTGGTTTCAGTAAGGATGCCAAAATACAGGCTATACTTTGGGTAAGCGTATTAATCAAGGTACAGGCCCTTCAGCAACTGAACAATCAACAGACGCCCTTATTGATTCTCAATACTTACTTAGAAGGGAGAAAATACCATATTCCAACCAGAGTTGAATGTAATAGAACACATTTAAACCTCAAAGTTTCAAGAAAGAAAGAAAAACTCTCAAGCAGAATCTCTAAGCCCCAGGAGTCCCTAGGGCTAGACAATACTTAGATTTCCAGTCTCTGAAATGCACCAAATGAACAAAGCCATCACTGAGGCAGTTATTATATTAGAATATATACATCCCCCTCCTTCATGCCACTCCCAGCATGATCTCCTGCTTGCTGATATCGGCCTAACATTGCTACCAAAAAGAAAAAAATAACTTGCTTCCAGGTTTTAATTTCCAAAGTAGGCTAACTATAATTTCTCGTTCATGATAGGAAAGAGTGGTGTGATACAGTCCTTTGCAGCAGTTTCTATGACTCATCTGGTGACCAAGTCTGGATCTGGCAGAATTTAGCATTAGTCCTTTTAATCTCAGTTGGAAATTCTGTTTAGGGACATCTGATTCCTGGTACACACACAATAAGAACACTCAAAGCAGAGAAAAACAGGCAAGTCAGAAAATTCTATTAGGATGAATAGATGAGGAATTTTAGAGCAGAGGTGAAAGTTATTTGCAACCATCCCTGTAAGTTATACTTGTAAATATCTATAATGATATCATTTTTTCTTTTCTTCTACAAGTTGTATAGCCTTCAAGAAATTAATTTGATATAGGAATCTACCTTTACTCCAACCCACAAGCAAGTCAGTATTGTAATAGTTAACTAGAGTGCATTTATTTTTCTTTTTTATAATAAGGTCTCTTTATTTTCAAAGAAAAATAAGATTTTTTCAATTGCAAGTTCCCCAGGTATGTTAAAATATGATCTATAAAAGACTTATTCTTGTTCAAGTCAAAGATACATTTACTAGATACATTCTTAAAGTGTAATCCCTAGATGAGTAACACCAGTTCATCATTAGGAACTTGATAGAAATGGCAATTTTAGGACCCATGCCAGTGTTATGAAATTGTAAATTCTGGGAAGTTGGTCCCAGAAATCAGTATGTTAGTAAGTCTTCCAGGTGATGCTAGAGCATGGTAAGGTTTGAGAATCACAGATCCCAACATCAATATTTTATGAGTAGAAATAAGGATTGAAAAGAGAATGAGTACCCTAAGAAGTGTTTGTTACAAATATTCCAAGTGGCAATGGCTGGAAAACAACCACATTGTTAGCAGTCTCATTTATCAGTTACTCAAATGGTATCTATACCCATGTTGGAAAAACTCAGAAACGGGTTGAGCATTGAATCAGTAAAGCATATATATATATATATATATATGCTTTATATATATATATATATATATTTGTTGATGCAGATTTGGGTGACTCTAGGCTAGGCCCATGTTTTACCATATGGAACATCTCCCTGGTCTCGTAGGAGGGATTCAAGGTTTGAACTTTGTTCTGATGTGTGTAGTGATATATAAATTCACTTTGACATTGACAACTCATGAAAGCCACTTCTAAGAGAGAGCCTTTAAAACAGCGTTTTAGATTGCTGCTTTTGCTTACTCCTTCCAGGACCCTCTCTGCGGCACTAGTTCTGAGAACAGAAAAGTTTTTGAGATTCCCATTAAAGTTTATATTCAACAAAAAAGCATTATGCCTCTACCTTGCTCCAGGCACTTTCAACTAATACTCCAATTAAAACTTTCAACAACTAATTCTTCCTTTTTATTCCCTTTGTAGTATGCATCTATTATTTGTATCTGCCCAGCCCTTTATTTCCCTTCTCTTGTCAATAGCATACCTTCTTCCTTGTGAGAATGTTCTCTATTCATTTCCTCCTAGGTTAATAATAGTGGTTTTATCTCCCCTATGTTCACACCAGTCGAGTCAAGAGATGACTCAGGACTACCCAGAGTCGTTTACTAGGATTATTATATCCTCAAATGAATGGGACAGAGATGCTTTCTTTTTCCTTTTGAGCTTAGCTGGGGCGTTAGGAGCCTAGAGTTGCCAGCTGGCATTTTTTTTGCTATATAAAACCTGTTTGCCATAACTAAGAAAGTGCCCAACACAAAGAGTAAAGCAGAAATACCCATGGTGACTGAGCCTCTAAGATCCATATGCTGATGACAGTTCAGACAGCTCTTCTCCAACTTTAGGACCCATTCACCTTCCAGGTCATCCTTTCTTGCTTGAGCTAACTTAGTATACAGCTGTGTACCACTGACAGAACCCTGACTGGTATACATACTATGAATGACTGAAAGAACTTAGAGGATGAAGCACATTGCCCAAGGTACTTACTTAATAATTGCAAAAGATAGGATATCTAGCTATTCATAGTTAAAAATTTTCCACCAGATCACATGTAGTTATCATCTTTAAAACTGAGCCTAGGGTCTGTCTAAATGAATGCATTGTGTGGTGACTAGGTTTTTAAATCACATATTAAATCAAAATACAAAAGAAATGAGGCATAACAGAAAATGATAAAATAGAACTTCATTAAAATTAAGAACTTCTGTTCATCAAAAGAAAGCATTAACAAAGGAAAAACCATAGACTGGAAGATTTTATGTGTGTATATGCATATATAAAGACAGAGAGATATACATATTTACATATGTATCCAGAATAATTAGACAAATCAATAAGAAGAAAATGAATTAAAAGAAAATGTCTAAAAAGATTTTAACACAATTTAATAAAAGAGGTTTTCAAAAGGCCAGTGAGTAAATGAAAAGATACTCAATATCATTATTCATCAGGGAAGTGAAAATTAAAACTATAATGAGATACTACCACACATACACCAGAATGATGAAAATTAAAAACATTGACAATAGCATATATTGGCAAAAAATATAGAGGAATTAGGATTCTCATACACTGCCAGTGATAGGGAAAATTAGTACAACCTTTCTGGAAAAACATTTGACAACAAGTATTAAAGCTAAACTGTGCCTCCTTATGAGCCCGCGATCCTAATTCCGGCAATATCTACTTAAAAAAGGACAAGTACACATGTCCTGCAAAAATTCATAATAACTGAAAAATGAAAATAAGCAAGAGCCATCAAGAGGAGGATAACATATCCAAACAGTGGAATACTACACAGCATTAGCAAACAAAAGTAGTTTGTTAATAACAACAACATTAACAAATTAAACTATAGTGAGAGAAGTGACAAAGTGGCAACCTCTGAATAGAAGAACGTTAACTAAGAAGGGACAAGATGGAATTTTTTTTTAAATCTTACTTTATGTTTAGTCCAGGTAATGGCCACATAAATACATACATATAACATATACATACATATATATAGTCACTTAATTGTACACTTAAGATCTATGTACTTTTCTGCATAGATCTGCAGGATCTGCATATTATACTCCATTTAAGAAAAAAAACAGATACTGCAAATATATCCTAGTTATCCATATTTTATCATTTTAAAAGTTAACCTTGAAGGTTTGAAAGCACATGAGCTCAAATGTGATCATTTGTATGATGATAATTTGTAATGGCGTGAGTGTATGATACAACTGTCAAGTTCAAATTTCTGCCTGGGCAACACGAAGAGTCTAGAAAATATTAAAGTATTTCAGAGTTTTTGGGGACAAGTTGTAATAAAATAAGCTAATTTCATTTTCTTAAATAAATTACACATCACAAAATCACCTTTCTTGATCCACAAAATCACCCCAAGATGAATTTATATGCTCCTTGAAAATAGAAGAAAACACTCATTCAAGCTTACAAATCTTCCTATGGACTATATACAGCCATGAACTCTGTTTTGAGGAGTACTATGTTATTAAGTTACTGTTTGATTTTCTAAATATATCCACCTCCTCCAAAAGCACCCTCAAATAATTATATTTTCTCTGGATTTTCAAATTACCTTAGAATAATACATAAATAGCAGAGCACTAATAAAATAGCACATACAGCAGCCTTATTCTTTCTAGCTAATCATTAAAGTACAATAAACATGACAAAAAGCATGTCTAGGCAAATACATACACTCGCAAATATTATCCAATCTCTTTCAAACCTCCTGTATGCTGACCTTATCAACCCAATTAGATGGTTACCATTTCCAAAGCAAAGTTAAAGGCAGTAAACATATCATTAAGAAAAATGGGCAAAGGTTAGCTTCCTGGAGAATTGTTCTTACAATAAGTGTATGATTTTTGTCAATTTGTTTTGAGAAGTGACAATTACTACTGGGATAATCTGTGTTTGCTTCTTTCACTGACGTAATCTAGTAGCTGTTATTGAGTATAACATTTTAGAACTGGAAGGGATCTTAGGAATAATTTAATTCTTCTAGATGCAAAACTGAGGACCAGAGAGCTTTAATTACTTGTCAAGACCTAAACTTCCTTACAAATGTGACTTAGAATCAGTCTGTGGACAATAACATCGAAATAGAAAAATATGCATTTCATATAAGAAATTTAAGTTTATAAATTGTGAGGAATCAACCATTTCGAATGCATCTCCCATGATATATAGACATGGACCTTGAATTTACATCCCCAAAATACATACCAAATCTCAACAGGAATGGGGATTCAAACTAAAGCAGAAGTCCCAGAAATAGCAAGGAAAGGATATTTTTAAAAGTAATGAAGGAGCATGACTCCTCCATGACAGTTCCTTGGGACATTGTGATAGTGTTCCATCTCACTTCCCCCCTACATCCATTCATTTTTCTAAATCACTTTTCAGAATAGTCACAAAGATCTTCCTAAAGCAGAGCTTTTATTTTTCAATACAATTCTCATTGCCTGTCTTAATTGAATTTCCAGAAACATGCTTACAGTAAGCATCATGCAAAGGTCATATATTAGGAAGTATTTCCAGGAGAAACAAGGAGTAAGAAAGAAAGAGGCAGGCATGCAGGCGAGACTGCAAGATAAAGGCACGTCCACAGCGGGTAATGTTGGCTCACTAATGCTCTGGAGAGAGAGTGGAAGTCAAAATGTGGTATGTGGCCCTGAGAAGCACTATAAGGTGCGTGCTGCTAAGTCCCTAAGAACACTGTTTATTTCAGCTAAAATTTTGTTCATAGAACAGTTTATTTGTGAAAGAAACAGTAAGTTAAATGTTCTGGCACATCTTGTCCTGAAGTAAGTCTAGACTGGCTACTTTGAGCAGCCCAAACATGCTTAGAATTGTCCTGACCAGGGGAAAGAAAGTTGATTCATATCCCTTCACCACCTAGCAGTGCTAAGGACTGGGAGTGGGAAGTGAATATTCCAGGTGTTTATAGCTTTTTGTGGGGAGGGAAGATGAACTCTGGCAGTCTGTCCTCAGGAAACACAGGTGCCAGCTGTTTCAGGGACCAATACTACATCAGTGCATGTAAAAGGTAAAGGACACCAAGGTGATGAGGAAAGAACATAGCATTGTTTGCTAAAATTCCCTAGAAAGTCCACACTTTTGCTAGAGCTTTATCTCGCCTCCATCTTTCCCATTTCATCTCTAACTACATCTTATACTACTCCACTTTACCCTACAGAGAGGCTTTCAATTTTGCTTATACAGTGGAGTCACCCAGAACATTTTAAACTAGACTAACGTCTAGTTCTATATCCAGCTAGTCTGAGTTTATCGATCTAGTAAGGACTCAACATTGGGAGATTTAAATTCACCCTTAGGTGATTATCTTGTGCACTCCATATTGAGAACCACTTCCTATGAGTTTGTCATTGTATGGCTCTGCTTGCTATGAGTTTGTCATTGTATGGCTCTGCTTGCTATGAGTTTGTCATTGTATGGCTCTGCTTGCTATGAGTTTGTCATTGTATGGCTCTGCTTGCTAAGAGTTTGTCATTGTATGGCTCTGCTTGCTATGCCATGAAAACTGTAGAGATAACCTTCCCCCTCTCTGCCTTTTGAAATCCAATTGACAACTTACAATACTAGTCATTCTTTAAGGCTCAATTCGACCACCATTTTCTCAATTACAATGGTTAATAAACACAATATACAAAGTTCTCAACACAATTAGCACCTAGCCAAAGTACAATGGTATATCCTTTAGTATATCACTAATAGAGATACACCATAATTTAAACTCCCTACAAAGCTATTTGAAAATGTATGTCATGATCCAGAACATTTTTGAATCCCTAGTACAAGGAAATATTCCTACAGAATCCTAAAAAAAACAACAACAACAAAAAAACTAAATCCTAAAAGAAAAATCTTTATGTACAAGTCTATGGTGTGACTTCAATAATGAGAAATAACCTAAATGTCCACCACTAATAGCGGTATTAACCATGTCATAAACCTACAATTGAAAATAAGACTTACAAAAAGTTGTTAATAGTATGGGCAACTGTTTATGCTGCAACTAACTACATGAAATTTATATATTTTTTTAAGATTTCATTTAGTTATGCATACAAGAGCTAGGGCACAGGCCAGAGGTATGTGGAGGTGGGGGAGAGGATTCACCAGAGACAGAATGGGGAGCAGAACTGCTAGATCTACTGAAACACACTGCTGAGAAGAGCAGTGGGCCAGACAGGAGAAGTCTGCTGCACCATGTGGGTCCCCTCCCTGGCTGGGGATCGAACTCGTGCTGCAGTGGCTGTGGAAACTCCAAAGTGCAGAGCTCAACCCCGTGTGCCACCAGGGAGGCCCATGCAATTACATTTAATCAATGAACAAAGTCTCATATACAAAATATTAACTTTTCAAAAGTACATGTAAAAGGGAATAGATCAAAAAGAATTAAATTAACAATTATTTTCACAGATTATTATAAGTGCAAAACTAAGACATCATTAAAATCACCTACAAATTCTATGTTTTGACAATATAAATATCCTACCCCTTTAATATTTCCCCTCTCTCTATTAATTTCTGTTATCGATTATAACATACTACTAATTTTTTTCTCTTGTGAATCTCAGATTATGTATTGTAATTTTTATTGTGTCTAATTTATTCTATGAAATCCTCAGAATATAAGTGAGCTGTTGAATTGGTTTTGACAAATTTGACAAAATGGTTCCATTACCCCGGAAAGTATTCCCAATCAATCTACCTCCTATCACATGAAAAAACAAATGCTGATCTGATTTCTATCATTTGGGTTAGAATTGTCAAATCTAGAATTACATATAAATGTGATCAGACATGAGGTAATTTTTCCCTCTTTTACTCAGAAAAATATTTTTGAAATTAATATTTTTGCTTGCATTAGTAGTTAGTTCCTTTTTATTACCAGGTTGTATGTACTTGTGAATATACCAGTTTATCCAGATTCCTGTTGATAAACATCTGGGCTGTCTCCAGTTTGGTTAATTATACATAGAGCTGCTACAAACATTTTGTACAAGGTTTTTATAGACATTTGTTTTTATTTCTCTGGGAAAAATAGCTATGTGGCAGACTTCAAGATGGCTCTCAGTGATCCTTGTTATCTTGTATCCAAGTTGTATAGTCATACCCCCCTCTTCCCACACACAAATGCACCACTCACTGAATAGGACAAACCTATGTAATTAACAAAATGTTATGGAGAAGGACTTTTAAGGCCAGATCATAAAAGCTGCCACTTGCTTTTTTGAGGGGTTGCTCAAGCAACAATAGGGTGGGATATACATGGCAAAGAACTGAGGTCTCTTCAAGGCAGTGCTCAACGTGCCAGATGTGAGTGTGCCATTTTCAAAGCAGAGCCTCGGGCTCCAGTCCAGGCTTTAGGGGAGTGAGGCCCTGAACAAATAGATCAGCTGAAACCTCGTGAGAGAGCAAGGCCCTAACCACCTGGCTACGCCTGCTCCTGAATTCCAACCCTCAGAAACTGTATAAGATAATAAGTATTTATTGTTTTAAGTCATTATATTGTAGTGATATATGATATAGAAAACTAACATGATCTAGGAGTGCAATTTCTGGATTATTCATGTCATATCACATTCAACTTTTTTAAAAGCATACTGAAAGCTTTCCAAGATGGCTACACCATTTTATACTTCTAGATATTCAAATGTCTTTGCCAATTCTTGTATCTTCAGAAATTTTCATTTTAGGTTACACACCTACCACCCTATTGACAGTAGGTGCAGAGTGGTATCTGTTTGGGTTTCTAATTTAGATCAATAATGATAACGGCATTGAATATTTCACATGTTTACATTTTATTTAGCTTACACTCCTTTCACAAGTCTGCAAAGAAGCTTCTACCATGGATTTTGATACTAATTAGAAATTAATAAAGGTTTGATTAATGAACAGGTTTTTCCTATTAAAAATTTAATAGAGGCAACCTTAAGCTTTTTCAAACATAGGAATCATAATTTACACAATATGATCTATAGCTTAATTACCAGGTGGTAGAAATGTATAATGAGATGCTAAAACTTTCTCTTCATTTTATTTCCTAGGGTAAAATATATAATTTCCCCCCTTATTTTTTAGGGTTTTTCTTGCATTGCACTGAAAGTCTTGGAGGACAAGATGGAAACAGAGCGACTTCTTAGACAAAACGTGGAAGTAACTGTGAGATCCAAGTTAAATTAATAAAATCAACATATCATAAATTAAATCTGATATCCTACAAGAACGCCCTTAAAGATAGTTTGCTACAAAGCTCAAAACAGGAAAGTCTTGAGTATAACATAATTAACAGTGTAAACATATCTACAAATTAAACTTGTCATTACTGGTGGAATAGTCACATTAGAAAGAAATAAGGTAATCAGGGAGCCAGAATTTGCTATAATTTATTTAGTATGTATAAAAGAGAACAATGCTGAGTGGGGTGTGGGCAGGAGACAGCACAGGAATTCTAATCACCAGAGCGCTGTTCTCCACTGTGGGGGCAGAGGTGGTTCATCAGGTCTGTCATCATAACCTAGATTACAAAACTCCTTTTACTTTTATTCAGGCCCCCGATGACCAAAGAGCCTGGTGACTAATTTAACTTCCAAGCAAAAGTATGCATGGGCGCAGATCCAAGTTTTCTAATCACAACAGAAGAAACAGTTTCCACTACAAAAGAATAAATGAACCCAGGAAGAGATGAGCTAATCAGATAATGAGTATAGTCTTATTGGCTCTATGGTAGTATTTCACATATTTAATTAATATGGCAGATATTGATTTCACTAGCTGCAAATTTAATTGTGCTAAAATAAATTGTCCTCATTTTTGCAATACTGTATTTAATTCCTATCCTAAAGCTTATTTCCCCTAAATGATGACCAACATAGTCACTGCAAGGTATTTTTTAGTTAAATCCTGGGTTCCTCTATCGCATGAGAGTTTTTCCAGTAAAATCAAGGTTCCTCACCTTTCCCTAAGAAGGAGTGGGTGACTGATAGACCCACCATGTTGTATAACTGCAAGAACATCAATGATGGCAGCACTGATGTGCACTTCTTGGTCAACATTTATCTATGCTAATGTCCACTGATAATGAACAAATGAATGGGTTTTCTCTGTCAATATTTAAAAATAGAAGTGTCTTCCCTTGAGATCTTTGGAAGGTAGGGATTAAATAATCACCTCCACATATATATGTCTATAAATTCCCTTTTAACCAAAGGGCTTCTAAGGTCAAAGTTAGACAACTCTCTCTATTTCTATGCAATTCTAAGGGCATGTGAAGAGGTATGTCCTGGTTATCTATTGTGATATAGAAAGCTGACCAAAATTTAATGGCTTACAACAATAATTATTTTATTGTTTTCATAACCTGGAGTCCTGAGGAGATGGCCTGTCTTCTTTGGACTCCTCTGGGGTTATAAACTAGTGATTGACTAGTGGCCGGACTGGTTTGAAAATCCAACACAGTTTCACTCACATGCCCGTTGTCTTAGTGGTAATGTCTAGCAATTTGGGTTTAGCCAGGCCTCTCTCCTAAACCAGGTGGTCTCAACTTCTCTACCAAGCACGATGATCTCACTTCTTCCATGGTAGCTGGCTTTCTGAGACAGTTCTTAGAGAGCCAAGTCAAAGTACAATGTTATCTGGCCTTGGAAGTCACAGAAGTTCTCATTTCTGTTGCACCCCATTGGTCAGCCACACCACTAGACCAGTTCACATCCAAGGAGAAGGAAACTAGTCTCTGCCCCTCAGTGGGAAGTAGCAAAGAACTGTGGTAATATTTAACCTGGGTGGGAAAGGAAAATAATATTTTTTCCAAGCCACTCAAGGTCACAGGAAGCAATGAGATCGACTCAAGCTTGTATGGTCTTGACATAACACACCATGCCATGCTAACCAAGATCCCTATTCAACTGGCATCACAGAATCCCAGGTATGGCAAAACTCACTGCTCTTGCAGTCCCAAATTAATTTTGGGACTTATATCACCAACTCCTCATAGCTCAGCTTTGGCATACAGTGCCAGGTAGAGAATTTTTTTTCATGGACCAACACCCACATTTACTCCAGTTTTGTCTTCCTCAGTTTTATTTTTCTATATAAGACAGGATGACCTTCATCTTCATCCAGCATCCAAGATAAAGGAGGCTTGACTAAAAAGAAGTTTCTTGGTTGCCTAGTATTTATGCCAGGATTTTAGAATTTTAACCTCCAAAGCTATTAGTAAACCTTCTTCTATGTGGTCTACAGAGAAGCCTCCCTTCTGCGTCATGAAGACCAAGATCTAAACCAAAGAGGCCTGTAGAACTACTGGTAAAAGGGAATGCTTAAGAAAAATAAAATGACCTCACAAATTGCTTCAAAATAAATTTTCTGTCACTTTTAAAAATGGAGTTTCTGACTTTTACATTAGTCACTCATGAATTTGTTCAATTCCTTTTCTGAGATAGACTATGTAGCTCATCTTCTTGATCCAGTCATTTATTTGGGGGAATTTGGGTTGTTTCCAAATCTCTTTCAGCACACTATCAACTGGTAGTTCTAATGAATCAATATAGGAGAGTGATGGTTCATTACACGTAGAAAAAAACTGTTTAAAAATAGTAATTAAAGAAAATACCATTGGACACATAAAGCAAAATAGTCTGTGTCAACTTCTTGTTTGAACATGAACTTTAAAAAAATTTTAATAAATAAAAGCAGGTGAAAATTTTTGGAAAGGAAAATAATAAGCTCTAAGTTTCCTACTATAAACTTTGTTATTTATTAATATGAAAGAGTTTTTTTTAATGACTATGCTAAGAAATATCTTTCTTTATATCCCCTGTTATATCTGGTGACAGTAAATGCTAACTGGTGAATCCCCATTATTGACTGTTAAAAGAAAGTATTAGACATCAAAACTGTAGAGCTATAGTAATAAAGAAGCAGTGAATCATGCATCCCAAATCACATTTGTTCAAATAAATAAAATATGGTACCTCAGAAAACTCAAAGAAGGGACCCAGTTGAAATCACCGTTCACAAAATTAATGTTAGTCTGACTGTATTATGCCTGACTCCAAATCATTTTATAGATACAGAATATATTAAAATAGTTATTTAATCTTTTGAGAAATACTTTTCTTTTAAATTTACTTCAAACAATCTATTTTTATGCTTTATGGAAAATCATATGTAGTCAAAATTTATATAGATAATAACAGCAAAAAGAATCACAAGTAAGGCTGAAGGTATTCCAAATCTGGAACATAATTTCAGAATTGGTACTAATTTTGGTTCTGTTTTTGTTTTCCCAAGAACCCCCTTTATCACCAATGCCATTGGGTACCTCTTAATCCCAAGTCATCCTTCCTGCATATCTGATTTTTACACATCATTTATTAATTAAATGAAAGGAAATCACTGATTATCACTGATTAACTCCAAAGTCATCACCCAATACTTTAACCTTGAGGCTAGCAATTTGTGTTATAAGATCTCCCAATCAATCTTTGAACTGGTCACCTATTTTTTGACATAGGATGGGAAAATACACAAACATAAGACATACATAGATATATGTATACATATGTACATTATTTACAAACACATCATTATACCCAAACACTTGAACTTGCAACCAAAGTTTCTATCATCAGTTATAAAGACAAAATGTATATCCATTATTTAAATTAAAGATTTAAATGGGGCAGACACCAATCTCTACTAATAGATTTTTAGTAATTAAATGTGATAATATAAGTGGATATGCTTAATCGAGTTCACATTTGCTAAATATTATTCCCTTTCCCTTCCAAGTGAACAGGAAATATAAACATTAAAGCACTGAAAGTTTGTGAGGAAAGATAGTAAGAAAACCTTCCTTGACTCCCCCCAACCCCAAAAGGCACTTCGCATTGTTTTTTAATCTCTTCTTTAAAACTTTCTGGTGTCTGTGACATCACACTTTTCTGGATTCCCCCACATACTCAGTCTCTTTTTGCCTGTTCTAGCTCCTTTCTATAGGCTCTAAACAGTTCAGTTTCTCAATATTTCTTTCAAAGTCCCTATCTCTTTGAATCTATTGTCCTCCCAATGTGGTAATATATGTGCTCACAATTTCAATCAACAATTCATAACAAATTTAATCTCTGAATTTCTCTGAGACCCAATTAGTTCTCTGGAACTAATTCAACATCTCTTTTTAAATTTCTTGAAACATCTCAAAGTAAATATCCAGATCCATGGACTTGATTGCCTCTCCCCCTTTCCACACTAACACCTGATTTCCTGTATAAATAAACAAAAAGACAAGACACGTACACATGCATCCATACATAGATGATAGACCTAAATATAGGCAAATGGTACCAATATTCAAGTGACTCTGTCAATCAAGAAACCTATTCTTCACTTTTCCTGTCCCTCCATACATACCAAATTAAATCCTATATATGTTTGCCTCCTAAACATTCCATATATTGGCTCCCTTATCTCCAGTCCTTCTACCATGATATTTCATCTAGACTCTTGTGATAATATTTCAGTAAGTCTTTGCACATTCACTCTTGGCTTCTTAAGTTCATTTCCCACACAGAGACAAGATTTGTTTTTACAAATAGTCAAATGATTACTTGCCATCATCTGCAGCTAATCCCTCAAATCCTTTGGTGGCATTCTATTGCTCTTACAAATTCTAGTATGACAGACAAGGCATATGTATTTTGACTCCTATTTTCCCTTTTAGTCCCAATTCATAGCACTCTTGCCATGGTTTTCTGCATTATAGTCATATTAACTATTTCCATTTCCTCAAACATCCCTTTACCCTCTATGACATGATCTCTTCCAACACAGGGTCACCTTCCTGAATGTCTCATTCTTCTTCACCATCACCTAACTATTCTTGTTATCCTTTATCTCTTCTTCATGGAAAATTATCCCAACTTCTTTCTCTTCTATAAAATTCATATATCCCCATGACACACTATACTTGCCCTTATCCATTCATAATATAGTTAATAATTTTAAACAATGCATATGTGTACACACATATTTGTTTAGTTAATGTATCATACCTGCCTCTTCTCATGAATTGTCACCTACACAAAAACAAGATCCTATGGGCTTTTACTTGCCAAAATTCATGTAAAGAAGATATTTTGTAGAGACTAATTATGCAAAACTTATATTAGTTCCTAGGAACTAACATAGTTCCTAGGAATAGGAACTAGGGCTAACTAAATCAATCTACCAGGACACAGTAGATTATATGGATATTTGGCAACAGTCTCATATAACAAATATGGAAATGTTGCATGTCATTTGAATGAATCAATAAATGCTAATGCAGGAGACTCCCTATAAATCATGCTTCCCAATTTCACATATTCTTGTCATTCTTTCTCATTGAACTGAGAGGAAGCTGTGACTTGCTCTAATAAGCAGAATGCTGTGAAAGTAATGTAGTGTCAGTTCCAAGCCTAAGTATTAAAAGGCCTGAAACTTTTACTCCTGTACCTGGGTATTATGCAAAAAGTCCATTGCTAGAGAGACCAATGGAAATATCACATACAAAGGGAGAGGCCCCAAAATTACACGAGGGGAGAGAAGTCCAGTCATCCCAACATCCTAATTGAGCCAACCCTCGGTCTACAGATGGCTTCATGTTAGCTAAAACAGTCACATGTGTGATCAAAAAAATAGCTGCTTGCTAAGATAGGTTTAAAAACCATGGAAAATAGTAAAATGTTTATTTTTTTTAGCAGTACCTTCTAGGGTTATTTGATGCCAGTTGTAATAGAATTGCTCAGAACCAGGAATAATTAGTTATAAATTTGAGAAAAGGTCCATACGTTTTCACTGATGAATCTGGATGTTTTACTATCAACATTTTTTTTCTGCTCAAACAAAAGTTGAGAATTTTGAGACACTTGAAGATTGTATTTTAACACTTGAAGTATATTTTTCTTACCACTCATAAAGAATACATATTCCAGAAGTTTGGATATGTTCACTTCAGAACCTCAGCCCTCATTTGATACCACTATTTATCTAGTATTATTTTTTAAAGTTGGTGATGTGCTATTTGCATTCAGAAAACCACAAAACGAATCATTCTTCTCACAAGGTTAACAATTCTACTTTTCTTAGAGAGTATTATTTTTGTCAGTCACAATGTTTTCTCCTAAAATTAGGCTACCAAAGTTGCTTAATGGTAAGTTCTTAAAGATTGTTAACATGATGCTATTTTACAGTGAAAGGTGAAAAGATAAACATTTAGATATTAAGTTGAAGTTTCAATTATTTTAAAGAAGTTTTAATTATTTTAATTAATTAGATATGAGTATCATTATCCTTGGTTTATAAATGATCTTCTAATTCTGAAAGAAACAATCACTGACCAAAGGAGAAGAGAAAAACCCATGCTGCAGACAGACTCTTTCCACAGAAGTCATAACAACTGAAAGTTCACACTCCAGATTATGGCACAGTTACTATCATCAAAAGCATATTCCTATATAGTCACCTAATTTGAACTTCTAGAACTCTAGCTTTTAAGGATTTGTTCAGGTAGCAGGATTTGATGCTTTGACTTTGACTACTTCCACAGCTGCAAGCATAGCAGATATTCAGCAAAGTTTCATTAGAGAAATGGAATTCAGCCCAATCATTTCAGACAGAAATGGTCTTACATAACTCTTCTTAAACCTAAAGGCAGTTTAGCCTCCCCCCAGAAGGAACAATTTCTGCTGAAAGCTCATTTTCACTCCATTACATTAATTGTTTGGATAGTGCTGACCACATAACACCCAAGATCTTCAGAGAAAATAGTACATCACAATAACGCAACAAGCCTCTCAGGAAACTTGCTGGCTACAATGTGAATGTTGTGCTTATTGTTGGGTATGTTTTTAATTAATTATAAATTATAAAAGGCCAAAAGATAACAAAAAAACATTTTAAAGTAAAATAATAAATATGACTCTAGAAAAACGTAAACACTTCCTGAGGGCTTTATTTAATTTCAATGGCGTTTTTAATTATTTTGAATAGTGGGGCTTTTTCAAATAGCATTCAATAAAGTTACCAGAATAGAGATCTGAGGTAAAAGCAACTGAATAACTGCACTCTGGGTAAAAAATAGGATGACATATCTTTTGCAATGGAGAAATTTATTTTAGTTATATATATATATATATATCTCCATCCTTGAAAGTCACCCATATTTTGAATTGCTGAATTATTCCAGATTTTTTTTCCATACAAGAGGCATTCTGACCATCAGTGTACTCAACTTGTTTTGGCACAAATAATAGTGTGGAGTATTCATTTCTATTTCAGTTGACATAAAAATTGGAACATTGGGGTCTTCATTCAATATTACAAAAGTAGCCCTTGATCTTTGACTATAATTATATTTAACTAAAGAGAAGAAAATGGACAACAAAAGAGAAGGTTTTGGCTTCTATTATGTTTACAAAACCTTCATTGAGTTTTCCTGTCATTTGACAGCCTAAAGTGAAAGAGGCTCAGAAAAACTATAAAATTATAAACACCATCTATCAGAAGTAGGTAGGCTTGGCACAGGTTCTGGAAGATGTCAGACAAAACCCTAAGTTCTGGCAGGAACAGGATTTAAGTTTTGTTCTATTCACTGGTCTCTCATTACTCCCACTAGTTTTCATGGAGAATGCAGTGATGATGTAAGGGATGCTAAAAGGTAGAAGTTTGTTACTAAGGAAAGAGGAGTTATGTTTATGCAGAAAAGGAAAGCATGTATAATTGAATTCAAAAAGTTCATAAAGGTGGGAACAAATTAAAATTATGTTTTTTGGGGGTGGATGGAGTCAGTCCCCCATCTTCCAATAATGACATCATGCTTTAAACACGGAAAACATTCTGTTCCATCTAAGGCAGTCTTGGTGATAACCCTCCTCGGGTCACAATAATTGGTGCAATGACAGTCATGTGACCCACATGTTCAGTGAGATTTAATCCTGAACTTGTGTGAAAGCTATTGTCATGTATCAGTGGACTAGAATTGAGAGCCCAGAAATAATCCCATGCTTATATGGACAGTTAATTTATGCCATAGGAATAAAGAACATAGAGAAGAAGTCAATTCAACCAATGATGTTGCCTCAGGCAAAAGAATGTAACTAAATCACTATTTCACATCATGCCCCAAAATTAATTCAAAATAAATTAAATGATTTTGATGTCAGACTAGAAATGATGAAGTACATAAAAGAAAACATAGACAAAACACTCAGCAACACGGACTTTAGTAATGTCTTTGGGGACTTGACTCCAGTGGCATGGAAAACCAAAGCAAAAATAAATAAATGGTACTTCAGCAAACTAAAAGGCTTCTGCACAGCAAAAGAAACTATCAGTAAAACAAAAACAACAACAAAAATAGGCCCATCTAAATGGGAGAAAATACTTGCTATCATATAGCTGATGAAAGACATTAATATACAAGATATATAAAGAATGATGCAACTCAATAAAAAGAAAAGAAATAAACCAATAAAAACTGGGCAGAAGAGCTTAGACACTGCTCCACAGTAGACATACGGTAAGCACAGGCACATGAAGAAATGCTCATCATTACCAATCATCAAGAAACTGTAAATCAAAATCACAAGGAGATATCATCTTACACCTGTGAGAACAGCCTATATAAAAGAGATCAGAAACAAGAATTGTTGTCAAGGATGTGGAGAAAAAGGAGCCATTCTACACTTGTTGGTGGGGATGTAAACTAGTCTGGACAGCCCTATGGAAAAAAACAGATCAACTATATCATTCAGAAATCCCTCCCTTAGGTATTTATCCAAAGAGTTCAAAAATACTAATTTGGAAGAGTATGTGCACTCCTATTTTCACTGCAGCAATATTTAAAACAGCCAAGCTACACTGATGAATGGATTAAGAAGATGCAATACACAGAGACACACACACACAAACACACACACACACAAGGGGATACTACTCAAATATAAAGAATGATGAAATCTTGCCATTTGTGACAACATAGATAGAACTGAGGGGGAGGACAGTTTACTAAGAAAATAAGTCAAAGGAGAAATACAAACACCAAATGATTCTGCTTATATGCACAATATAAAGAAACAAAGCAAAGGGAAAAAAACTAACCAAAACAAACCTCGGAAATCTGATTGTAGAACTGAGGCTACCAAGAAAGTGCAGGATAGGAGCAAGAGGGGACCAGGACCCAACAGACTATGGTGCAGGATTATTGGTACCTGGGTCATGGATGTGGTAACAGACATCTGAAGAGGTGTACCCCTATACCCTGAAAACATATCTAGTGGCATAAATCAAAGTTACCACAGTAAAAAAAAAAAAAAAAAAACTATTAGAACAGAAAGGCTGCTGACACAACAGTATATAAACCTGTGGCAATAAAATTGGTGGCAAGATGATAAGTGTGGAATCTCCTTGAATGATGCCCACAAAGAGAAAAACCAAGCTACGTGACAGAAAAATTGTCCCAATGATATTTCTGAAGTCCTGAATCTATATCCCATACTTACCTGTTGGGCTTCTCAATGACCTAATTCATTCCATTAGATTATCATCACTCTAAGAAAATCCCTGCCTAAAAACTCTACACAGTAGCTTATCAAAGAGATAAATCAACCAAAAATTGTATGGAAAAAACACACACACCAAAAGGTCACAGTAAATTGTTTAGATGAGTCTGTAATAATCCTGTCAGCATTGCCAGCTCTGTTCCTGGCACTCTGATGATCAGTTTCAAGAGAATATCACTTCAACTATGAAGATGAGCTATTAATTTGCATAATAGTTTAAGCAATTATATGCAAAAATGAGTTACGTAGATAACAAAAATTGGAGATAGTCCATTGTGAGCTGACATAGCATGCGGGAGGGGAGGTGACAATCCTTGTCAATCAATTGTTTAATTAATTCCCTCTAATCATTTTCATTAGCCATGTTCAAGGCTGTTATATTGCAAACAGGATCTATAACCAACTGTTTCTAACTTCGTTATCTATAAAAAAGAAATACTTTCACATTTTAGTGCTTCATGCACAAAATAGCTCAGTAGGATATGTAAATTTAAATTGCTTCAATTAAAGTAGTTTTAAGCAATTGCAGTATAAAGTTTAGTAACATTAAGACACAATGAAATATTGTAGGAAGTACTTTAAAATAGCAGCAGATAGCAAGCAACAGTCTGGTTATCGTCATGATTCTGTTCTGTTAAGACAGTAATTTAGTGGCTGCCAAGAGTGCAAGCAGGTTATGCTAAGCTTTTGAGTCAAGAAATAATCCTACTTTCTTGCAATTTTAGATCCCTTAAGTCTCTGATCAATTCTTTCTGAGTTACCAAGAGGATCAGCAATAATTTTCCTGATACTGATTATTTTACCTTCTGGCTTATGAACAAAATTCTGCAGTTCTATTTCTCAGTCTTCTCTCTCTTTTTGATCTGGGTATGTCTGTTTATCCTTCATTTTTATTATTATTTCTTAATTTTCTTACATCATTGTCCATTTTTGTACAATATTTGATTTCTCCCCTCATGTGTAGTCCCCATAAATTTCCTATTACCACAACACCCGTGACCATCACCATAGTCTCTTGTGCACTTCCCTCCACCGTTTTGTCCCCTTACCCCACCCCTGTCGTGTGTCTCAGATCTATAAATACCTTAGTCTTGAATGTTGGTAAGTTCAACCTGCAAAGCCACATCAAAGGTATGCTCTGGAGATGCCAAGAGAGATGTGATGGTGTCTCAGAGACTGTGCCATAAACCACAATTTGATACTGCCTCTTTCTACAGGATGACAGATGTTTCTCAACCTCTTACATGTTAAACTGGTTAGAGCAGGTCATATCTCATAGATCCAAGAGGCACAACCATTGGTAAGCATGTTTACAGTAGTCAGTATGGTACAACTGTTCACAGTACATAAAGATATCTTAGATTCAGACCATGGAAGATAGAAGGTAAACTGAAAGCTGCTCTATAGCTGGTTTTCAGCTATACCTAAAAGTGTTCAAGCTTCTCTCCAAGGGACTAAAAGTGCCAGTGCAGATATTGAGACAGATGAAGAATAACTCTTTTCAGGGACTGAAACGAAGAAACACAAAAGTTTAATTTACCTTGGAAATCAAAATAATGAACACATGTAAAGGCAGCAGCAGCTGCCACTAAAAGAAAACAGTACTAAAAATTGGGAAGGGGGCATTAAATAATTCCAATTATACTGTCACACTTGGAGGAAACAATTTCTGTAATGCAACTAAATGAGCAGACCCATATAAATATCTCAAAGCAAATTCTCACGGGAATAAGATTAGCAGAAACATGTAAACTATACATATCAGATACAGCTATATCATCTTAAAGAACAGTAGAAGGAAGAAATGGATACACATACATTCAAACAGCAAGTCACACACTTGTAACCCATTCTTATCATTCATTCCAACACACCTTCATTAACAACCACCTCATAATAAGCACTTGGCCATGTAGTTGATGATCTGATTCCCTTTTAACATCAAAACTTTCATGGTAATTATTTTTCTTACAATTGTCATGTCCCAAAGACAACTGAAAATAGACATCATTCTTCAACTAGTGGCTCCCAAATATATGTTTATGAAGCAATAAAAAATGTTCACAGATTAAAAAATATTTGAGATCCATATACAAGTGAAGCATTTTAATTTTTCAAATTAAAGCATTACAATATAATCATCATCTACAATGGCTACTCATACTGTCATTTCAGAAGATAATCACTAGGCTTTTTCCTCATGGTGCTATCGATTGGTGAACATTTCATAAGTCTTGTGTCAGTCCAGAAACTGATGGACCAAAGCCAAACTAGTTTCATTATATTTTCCAAAGAAAACAAATTCCTTATGGAAAACTTGGAGTTTGCATGCATGACAACTACCAGGACAGAATATTTAAAGTTCAAAATCTAATCTCCAATCCAGAAATTCTGATTTATGAAATCTGGGGTAGGGTCAGAAAAATTGCACTTGTAAAGAATAACCTAGCAGTCTGTGTCAAAATTTAATGTACAAGTGAATCATTTTAAATAAGATTTTTGTTCTGGAATAATTTTAAATTTACAGAAAAGTAGCAAAGATAGCACAGGAGATTCCAATATACTCCACCCAACTTCCACTAATATTAATATTTAATATAACCATAGTACTTTGCCAAAACTAAGAAATTAATCTCAATATAAAGTTGTTAACCAAACCAAAGATTTTCTCAGGATTTTATCAGTTTTTCCATTAATGTCTTTTTTCTTTTTCAGGCTCTAGTCTGAGATTATCTTTCAATGCAGATTCTGTTTCAGTAAGTCTCGGTTGAAGCCAGAGATTTTTCACTTCTTGTGAAGCAAGCAGAATTCTAATGGAAAGGGCTTTCTGCTTCCAAGCAAGCTACTGGCTTGGAAATCACACTTTCAATGAAGACCATCCTTGGACCAAACTCTGAAGAAGAAAAGTTTTCAGGGATCACCTGATTCTACCTGTTGGGGGTTAAAAGTCACTCTGTGAAAACATAGTGTCACCTTGCTTTCCTTAATAAAGACTATAATGGAAAAAAATATCATAATCTTTTGTTACTTCACTGATGCCAACAGTTCTGATAAAAAATTTTTACTATCCACGAAAAGCAAAAAATAAATAAGGATATCAGTTCCCTCTTGCCAATTTCCTGCTCAAGTCCTCAGTAGGCCTGCTGGAAAGATAAAGCCAAAAATATAAATTCTAATCTAGATCACAGGTATAGAGTCAGAGCTATGTAAATAAATAGAAACCAGTACGCCGTTTAAAGATTTAAGGATGGGAAACCCTCTATTTCTTTGTTCTTGTTCATGAATAGTAGGAACTTGGAAGTTGCATTTTATCTGTAGCTAATCACAATGATGTTAAGGATATCATTATATTGTCTTATAAAAGTCTCACTTCTGGATTTACTCCGTTTAAAATGTAATAGCTATGTTATTAATTAAAATGTGTACATATAAGAAATGTTTTCTGGGCCTCCCTGGTGGCGCAGCAGGTTGAGCACTGTACTGTGAAGCACCCGCTGCACAGCAGCATGAATTCGATCCCCGGCCACAGAGGGGACCCACATGGTGCAGCAGACCTCTCGGGCCTCCCCCACTGCTCCCCTCAACAGTGTATTTTGGTTAATCTGCTTGTTCTGCTCCTCACTCTGTCTCTGGTGCATCCTCTCACCTCCCGTGACTCTGGCCTGTACCCCAACTCTTCTATGCATAAATAAATAAATCTTTAAAAAAAATTTCTCATAACCAGTTTGAAATTTAGAAGATTAAACTTTTATTTGGAATTCTGCTGACTAAACTAGCACTTTTATACAATGTATGTTTCTCAATTCATTAGATTTGTTTATAGTTATAAATAAAATCTTAAGAAGCATCAAGTGATGATTCTACTGCTAAATCCAGAAGTGAGACTTTTATAAGACAATATAATGATATCCTTAACATCATTGTGATTAGCTACAGATAAAATGCAACTTCCAAGTTCCTATTATTCATGAACAAGAACAAAGAAATAGAGGGTTTCCCACCCCCATGAATTACTGATAATTATGCAACTTCTAAATGTAGATGCAAACAATCTCTCTTCAGACTGTCTTCCAGAATGACTCCCTGGGTCCCTCTTCACATCACATTCTAAACTCAATGATGAGCAGTCATCACCTATGAGCTTTAGCATTGCAAAGGACTCTAAGAAATCATCTAATTCAGAGTCTCCCTGGTGGCCCAGCTGGTTGAGCACTGCAACATGAAGCATCACATGGCACAGTGGTGCCCTGCCGAGAGTTCGATCCCTGGTCAGGGAGGGAAACCACATGGGGCAGCAGACCTCTCCTGCCTCGCCTGCTGCTCTTCTCAGCACTGTATTTCAGTTAATCCTCCTATTCTGCTCCCTATTCTGTCTCTGGTGTATCCTCTCACCTCCTGTGCCTCTTGCATGTACCTCACCTCTTGTATGCATAAATAAATCTTTTTAAAAAAAAGAAATCATCTAATTCAGCCCTCTCTGTTCACAGAACATGAATCTGAAACTCAGAGCGAGAGATGCCCTTGACCCTGATCAAAGTCAGATAGCTATTTATCTGTAATCCACTGTGATTCTCATTTCACCCCAAATCTCTCACTCTCCCAGTCTTTTTAGACTTTGAAAATGCAAATGCATACTGTATATGTTTTTAGGAACTATCACAGTACAACAGAAAAACATTTTTTAAAGCATACTACTGTATACTTAGTTTTAGAAAATCTTAACCATTTATTATATTTCTCCTTTTAAAAGGAATAAATCAATTCATACCCACATATACATGACCCATTTACTTTTTTCAAAGACAGAAAATTCCATGAAGGAAGTATAAACTTTTGTATAAATGGTGTTGGAGGAATCTGTATGGATAGCCATATACCAAAAAAAAATTTAAAAAAGACCTTGTCCTAAACCTTACCATTTATTAAAAAAATTAACTCAAAACAGATGATAGATTTAAATGTATACTATAAACATAAGACTTTTAAAAAGGTAATATGAGGAAATCTTTAGGATTTAGGGTTCAGTGGAGTTACAGAATAACACAAAAAGCATGATCTGCAAAAGAAAAAGATCAATAAATTGCCTTTCACAAAATTAATTTTTTTTCCCTGTGAATGAACCTATAGACTAAATGAAAAGACAAGCTATAGGCTAAGGGAAACTGTTCTAAAACTAAATAGGTGAATATGTAGAGTCACATCTACATATAAAGAAGATAATTTTTATAATAAATAAAATGCCACAAAAAGCCTTCTCAAAACTCAATAGTGATAAAACAAAAAACTCAGAAAATGGTCAGAAGACATATATATTTTACCGAAGACAGATGGATGCGAATTAAACATAAAAGATTTGCAATATCACTACCTGTGGTAGACAGACTAATTTCCAACCTGAAAGATGTCCATATTCTAATCCCTGGAGCCAGTGAATATGTTATGTACTAAAATAAAATTAAGGTTGCAGATATAATTACAGTTGCTAGTCAGCTGATTTTTAAGATAGAGCAATGGTCCTGGATTCTAGACGGGTCCAGTGTAATCATAATATTCTCTAAACCAGAAAACCAACAGGAGATCAGGATGATGCAATATGAGAAGGGTGGTCCTCACTACTGCTAGATTAGATGACAGAGGAAGGAGACCATGAGCAGAGGCAGCTGGAAAATGTAAGGGTACAGATTGTCCCTGAAGCCTCCAAAGGGAACACACCCTGACTATACCTTGATTTCAGCCCAGTGAGACCTGTGTCAGACTTCTATAGAATAGAAGGTAATAAGTGTGTATTCTTTAAACCTATTGAGTTTGTGGTCATTTGTTAGAGCAGCAACAGAAAAATGATACACAATGCATTAGAAATATGCAAATTGATGAAATATCTCTGCTGAAACATTAGGACAGCTAAAATTAAAAAGTGACAAAAAAATGACTTTAAATATGAGAAAAAACAGATTACTCATATATTGTTGGGGGAACATAAAACTGTATAGCTTGCTCTGCAAAATAGTTTGGAAGTTTCTTTAAAAAGTAAGCATGCAAGTGTTGACACCTGCACACTTATGTTTACCACACCAATTTTCACAATAAGCAAGCTATGAAAACAACCCAAATGCCCCAAAATAGATGACTGGATCAAGAAGATATAGTATATATACACAATGGAATATTATGCAGCAATCAAAAAAGATAAACTCATGCAATTCACAGCAACATGGGTGGTGCTAAAAGAGATTATGCTCAGAGAAATAAGCCAGAAAGGAAAGGAAAAATATCAGATGGTTTCACTTTATAGGAGGAATGTAAAGGAAACAAATAAGGGACTAAGGGAAAAAATCAATTACAATAAATTAAAAATCAACAGACAACTATAAATCTGAGACCCTCTCTAGGGGAGGAGGAGAGAGAAGGAACAAAATGGATAGGAATAGCACAAGGACTATGGTGATAGTGCACAGGAGGATTGGTGATAGGAATTTCATGGGGATGAGAAAAACACACTGTACAAAAGTGAAAATAATGTAAAATATAGAGAGAATTAAAAATAAAATTTAAATTTTTTAAAAAGTAAGCATGCAATTACCATAAGACCCAACAATGCACTTTCAAGAATTTTCTCCAGGTTATTGAAAGTGATTTCTATGCAAAAAAAAAAAAAAAAAAAACTATATGCAACTGTTTATAGCAGCTTCATTTGTAACAGTCAAAAAAGGAGAAAACCAAAATGTTCCTGAATAAATTATTACAAAACAATTAAGCAACAAAAGGAATGAACTATTTACACCATTCAACAACTTGAATGGATTTCAAGGATATTATACTGAGTAAAAATCAATTTCAAAAGGTCACATACTATATAATTCAATTCATGTAAGTTTCTTAAAAAGACAAATTTTTATAAAGTGGGAAAACACATGAGGTAGTTTCTAGGGGTTAGCATGGTAGGCGAAAGGAATGGAAATGACTAAAAGCATATAATACAAGTAAGATGGTAGTTACACAAGTCATAGATGTAATGAAATGACAACATACTACACAAACACATCTGACTAATCTCAAACTTCTGGTTTTGATATTGCACTGTAATTTTGTAAAATGTAATCATTGAGAAAATTTGGATGAAAGGTACACAGGATATTTTTGTATTAACGTTACAAATTCCTGTGAGTTTATAACTATTGCCAAATAAAAACCTGGGAAAAAAACATTTCAAACAGATTTGAAGCCCCTGTACATTCCTTCCTTTCTCATTCCATTTCCCTCCTCTTCTACCTCCTTTCACAGAATTTTCCTAAAATGAATGTTTAAAATTTCTATTCTCCTTAATTATCTTACTACCTATGAATATATTCTTTGAAAATATAAATATATGCTTTGTATATTCTAAAACTTTATTTAAATCACATCATATTAATCCTCCTGCAACTTGTTTTTTATTGTTTTTGCTTAACTTTGTGATGTCAAGATCTATCCGTGCTAATACCACAGAGCATATGCATTTTCTCTGCTGTATAATAGTCTACTACTCTATGAATATAACACTCTTTATTTGTACTTTCTTCTTTTGATGAACATACAGAATTTTTGCCAAGGTTATTCCATTATAAGATAGTGCTAAAGAAAAAACCCTGGTGCATTTCTCCTGGTGAACAAATACAAGCATATTTCTATGATATATACCTAGAAATAGGATTTTTTTCCTTCAGGGTATCTACATTTTCAGCTTTATTAAATAACCTCAAGCTGCTTTCTCAGTTGGTTGTACCAATTCGTTCTTCCACATCACTGCCAATGCTTGACAATAACCTCTTCTCTAATAATAACCAACCTATATCACAATTGGCAAATTAAGCCCTTTATAACTTACCAACTGTGAAACTTTATCAGTTCAGAGTACTTTATCCAGAACTTGTAGTTACAGTTCAGAAAACCATATGGAAAAAATACATAATTAAGGCTCATACAGAGCCCACTGTTCTGCAGGGAGCAATTAGATAGAAACTCTACACTGTATTTTACATTCATTTAAATAAGTCCTTCAATTTTCTGGACTCTCTCAGAAGCACTTACAATCACATTTTACTGGAATCTCTCACTCTATATCACTTTTTATGTAAATTTTCTCTGATCATTATCAACAAATTTTACTGGCATGCCTTCTTTCCATTCATTTAATACAACTTAAAACACCTGCTATATTCTAGACATACTGGGAGTGTTACCCAAAACAAAACTAAGCCCTGGACTTAAGAGTTTAAATCCTAGTGGAGGGAAAGAATAAAAATAATAAATTACTAAATATATTTCAGATGAAACATGAAATAACTGACATTTTACTATTCTTGATCCACAAAAGGCTTTTCATACATTCAAGTTAATAGAATAGGACTCTAGGGTGATAAGTGCTATGAAGACGGGTAAATGGATGGAGTCATGAGGTGGGTGTGGGTGTCTTTCTTAGAAAGTGCTATTTGAACAGAAAAGGCAGGAAGTAAGTTTCTTGGCTATCTGGAGGAAGAACTCCAGAGAGATGTACATGTGGAAAGATTCCATGTAGGTCGTGTATATGACTTCTCCAGGGAAAAAGCAAGGAAAGCAGAGAGAATGAGAAAGGGTGAAGGAGAATAAAAATGGAACAAGATCAGGGCAGAAAAGAGGAAAGGGGCAGGCCCACAAAAGTTATGTTAGTCATGTTTGATGTGGCAGCCTCAATGGGTTAAGATGAACATAAAGAATCCAGGGCTGAGACCATGGGAGATATATAGGGACCATAGAGCCAGGTGGTAATAAAGGAAATAGCGATTAAAAAGTTGGATACTCAAAACTCTTTCATGATCCTTCTAGTATTTCTTAAGTGAGCATATTTGTCTCACTGATGTTTCATCCCCCCAAAAGTATCTCTTCAAACTCTCATACCCTGACTTTAGTTGGTATGAAAACCATCTTGTCTGCCTGCTGATTCCAGTAGGAAACTTCGAAATCATTCTAAATTCAGCACCCCCAAAATGTAGATTTGCATGCACCATCACCTGACACATCACATTATTTTTGTACCTAATGATTCTCAAGACTATGGCACCATACCTGATCAGGAAGAAGCTGATAATGTCATGCAAGGAGCACCAACAAGTAATGAGCATCTGAATTCAAAGGCCTCCACCCTGCTTTCATCTCTTCCAAAAAACTATTATCTGAAGGGTGGGCTAGGGCCGAGTCACAGCAGGACAAGTCCATTCATAGCCTATTGTGATACATGGTGGCTCCTCTGAGGAAGAGAACTCCTAGGTCTATTTCTGCAACTGGTCCCCCTCCACTGAATATTCTGTACAAACTCCCCAAAGAGGAAGTTGTTTAAGGGATTTACAACCCTTTAGGGAGAGCTGACCACAGCTTAATAGCATGAGAATGCAAATTCTCATTCCATTTCCTGCTCATAGAGCTAGATGTATTATATTAACCTTTAGAGAAAGTAATAAGTAACTAGCGGAGCAAGGTTAATACCAGGTCACCATGGCATGACTCAGTTATCTGTCTTCCAGTGTAATATCATTCAAGAGTAAGACATTAAATTGTTTACAAAATGTAGTAAGATAGGGCCTCCCTGGTGGCCTAGAGGTTAAGTCCCTGCCCTCTCACCACTAGGGCCTGAGTTCCATCCCTGACCAGGATGCTAACACACACGTGGTGTAGAAGACCTCTCCTGTCTTGCCTGCTGCTCCCCTCAGGAGTGTATTTCAGTAGATCTGCCTGTCCTGCCCCCTACTCTGTCTCTGGTAAATCATCTCACACCCCACCCCTGGTCTACACCCCAGTTCTTCTACACACTCACACAAAAGTGGGATACCTGTCTCTTCATAAACAAAAATGTAGTTAGCCCAAGAGGATAGTCTTGTCAAAATTATTTATCAATATATCCCATGTTTTAAAAAAAATCTTAAAATATAACTTGCATGCAATATGCAACTTGCAACTTTCCAAAGAGAAAATAAGATATTAAAATGGCACTAATATTACAGAAATATTTCAGGTAAACAGCTCTAGGTAAAAGTCCATGTGAACTATGGTGGGACACTTATTCTTACCACTTGGAACTTGACTAGGATTTTGAATAGATGAGATCACATCTTGATGTCTATACTTATTAGTTGATCAAGGCAATGCTCTAAAGGACCAATAATCACTGGACTTTGAAGAAACAAATTACCAGAAAACAGGTCATCATGGATTACAGATAACAACTAAAAGTTCAGAGGACATAGTACCTGAAGTCAATCTACTGAAATTCATCAGATGGTACAGCTGACCAAAGCGTAACTTCAATTCCACTGATAGCAATTACTCTGCATATTTTAGTCATTTAATTTTCATTTATTTTTTTTCAAGTTTCACCAACATGAAAGTTACATACATGAACATGATTTCATGCATTTAGAGGGGAAATGTTTTCTGGGAAGTGGAAAACTGTACAGATGGTTTCTGAAAGACCTTCATTTTAAGCAGATATTATAGTGAAATATTTCATTTAGAAGTGTCCACCTTCTTTCTTCAGTTTTCTGTAGTCTATACTCACTGAGTAGAATTTGTATGGATCGCTGGGACCCAGTTTGTTCTGGGTGATTTTTTCTACTCCAACTGGCATCTGGATTGAACCACGCCATGTGCACGACAAACAGCACTGCTCCAGCACCTCCAGATCCAATAAATACAAAGAGAGAGATCAAGCTCGAATGCTTCTTGACCTGACTGAGGATCTGGCAGAGAATGGTTGCAGGAGAGTCCTTGGGCTGGGAGGGATAAGAGAACAAATCTGCAAGGCTCAGAACTAAGTCTCTGAGCCATTTAATTTTTAATCTGGGCTACTGTAGCAAGGCTCTTTGCACCTTGCCCTAGAGATTCTGAGCAAATGCATTTTATTTTTAGACCATTTTCTCTTGACACAGGGTTCCACAAATATGAAAGAACAAATCATCTCCCAGACACTCTGGGGGTTGGTACTCTCTCTTCTCTAACTCTGTGGTCCTCTGTGAGCATTTAAAATAACAATAGGCCAATAAATGTTTTCTTGTAGAACAAGCCATTTCCCTTGGTCCTAAAATGGGTATACATTAAAAGGATTTAGTCTGCATTAGAAGATTATTTTGGCCACTTTTGATAAATGGAAGGTGCTTCAGAGAGACACTATCAGTTTTGTAGAAACTGCTATCTGATGAGAAAGGAAGAAAAATCTCAGGTGGTGTTTTTATTGAAAGGACCATTAGTGCAATGCTAGCAAAAAAAAAATTGATTATGAGGAGAAAAGGGCACAACCATCTTAATCACTATTATTTACATTTCTTTTCAGATGTTCAGATAATATCACAGTCGACACACCTGGAATTAGTACTGAAGTCAGAGGTGTGAAATTAAAAGTAGCCAAATGTCTTAATGGTTTCCAAATACTTCAAAATGGGTTTGTCAATATTGCAGATACTTTATGTCCAAGACTAGCCAGTATTAATAGCACACAGTGAAAAGAAACCTGACTCAATGAACTACTCACATAGCTATCTGGTGTGGAAAAACAGCTAGCTCAATAAAATCATTAACATAGCTTATGAATCTTGTACGCTTCTAAGAAGAATCATCAATCCACCTTCACTCATGGAAAAGTATATCTTAGATAAAGTTCTCCTTTCAACACCCTTCTAAAATTATTTTTTAGTCAAGAATAATAAGCAAACTATAACATACCATTGTTAAAAAAAGTATTTCTTAAAGGAGAGACATTTCTATATGGGAAGTTAGATATGATCCCCTTTGTTCTTGGTGTAAAATCTGCTAGTAACTACAGAAAACTCAGGGTTCAACCAGAAATGTCAATTTCATTCTGAGAGGCAGGAATAGATTTCTTCCCATTATGACTTCAGCATAATTATACCAATTAATAAGCCTAGGTCATTCTCATTCATACATATTCACGGGTCATACAAAATCCCAGTCTCCCAGGGAATACGAGAAATGAATTATCTTGTGGGAGTTCTATGGCTATTCAGTTAAGGGAGGTATCACATCCAACACCTGCCTTTAGGATCATTCATTCAACTCTACGGATGAAAGAAGGGGTTCCTAGTGCATCCACTACCAGAACCTGTCTCTCCTGATAACCAATCCAGTGTGCCTTCCAACTAAAACAGAAAAGACAGTAGTAACAACACTCAGTGTCTCTAAGTTGTCCTTCAATATAGTCTTGCAGCCATAACTTAATAGAAGTTTCAAAGGCATCTTGGTAAGCCATGTGCAGCATCTTGTGTGAAAATGCTTTAAGTGTAAGAAATAGAAGATAGTTGTTAATGATGTAGAAGATTATGTCGTCATGATGCTTAGACATGATCTGAGTCAGTCAGTAATAAGATGAATGGACTTGAAAAGGCAGTTAATTTTTTTTTTTTTTTACTTTAGGGTCCTCATTTGTGAAATAGGAATATTATTGCTACCTACATTGTAGGGTCACTGAAAAGATTAAATGAGAAAGCCTAATTTAGTACTTAATACAGCACCTGACATACAGTAAATGCTCAATTGGTACAGCTACTAAAATATAATGAGAGTGTTTATTAGCAGTTACTGTCCCACTCAGAAAATCTACCAAAAATTAGCAGCATGATTCTAATACCTCCTAAGAGAAGGAGATTGCTCCTTCCATTCATATGTTATCTTCCCATCTCAGGTCAGTGTCATATTTGATTTTTCTCCTTTCTGCACATAATTATCCTTTCATATCTGACCATGTAAACTATGATAGCTGAGATTAGAATGAACACATATATTTCAGCTTTACCACCAGCAACTCATTGGAACAACTCACAATTCACAAGGAATCCTTTTTTTATAGAACATGATAATGGTTTATGACTAATGTTCTACATTCTGGAAAATGCTCCAGTATCTCAAGATACTGATTTTTGGAGTCAGTAAGTGAGGTCACAGTCATACAGCTGCTGACCTGAGCAACTTACTTCTCTATAAGCCTTAATTTCCTAATTTATAAATGGATGTAATTATACCGTAGGAGATGTTGTAAGGATTAAATAGTTCATAATTGTTCTTTATCAACGTTATCATCAGTTCTCAAGAGTAAGCTAGCTTTTTGGCATTTACTTACTCCTGTGTCAAAAAAATGCCCTACATATTTTACCCAGCAAGTGATTTCTCAAACATTGCAGGTATACATCTTTGTACATTTTTTCCCATTTATGATGTAGTTCAGAATTATAGCCCTGATGTTTTAACAAGTTCATCTTCTACCTAGACACATTCAAGGTCAAAGAAAGAGCACATTCTAAAGAGTATTATAATTAGGATATCAGAATTTAATTTTAGTGACAAAATATAAACAGCCTTCTATACATCCTTACCAAGTTTAATTCACATGGAATTTCCAGATAACCAATACCATCAGATTCTATTGTCATTAGTTTCTCTCTTCTAAATTATTGTCAGAACAGTTTGTATAGAATTCTAAAATCACGTAATCATCACACCCCAACAGGACTGTCAGCCGGCGCATTATTTTTATAGATTAAGTATTCTTACATGACCTCATCAGAGAATTTAAAACATCTTTAAAATTTTTTAGACTATACTTATTTCAAGACTAGGGGCAGACAAAACATCAGAATCCATTTTATTTCATAAATAAATGTTTAAATTACTGTATCATTTAGCATTTTAAATCAGTAACCCTAAACATGTGTTTCCTAGCTACCTGAAAATGTACTCACAATTGAATCTCATGAATGTTTAAAAATAAATATTGGATACAAACTGCATAAAAGACTGTCAACACGCTGGAAAGGACAGAGGAAGGTTCTCAATATCACACATAACCAACAAGATTTATAAGGACATATCTTGAATATGTGAGCTGACACAGTATGGACAAGACAGAATATGAAGGCGATAACTGAAGAGGCAGATGGTTTAAGAAGGAAAGCCTACATATGCAGAGCCAGGACTGGGCTTTCTTCTTGGATGTAAATATACTAGGGTGGAAACAAAAAATTGATTTAAAAATTATTTTAACAATAGTATACAGTGTAAAATTCACACAGAGAAGATGGCAAAGGGGAATTTGGATTTAATCCTACATGCAAATTAGAGGCATTATAGAATCTTAAGGGGGGGAAAGTGATTAAAAGAGCATTCAGGAAAGAATCTTCTATCCTCAAATCATTTCTTCCTATTTTTTTTAAAAAGATTTATTTATTTATGCATACAAGCACTGGGATACAGGCCAGAGGTGTGGGGGGGTGAGAGGATTCACCACAGAGAGCGGGGAGCAGAACAGGCAGATCAACAGAAGTACACTGCTGAGGGGAGCAGCAGGCACAGCAGGAGATGTCTGCCGCGCCATGTGGGTCCCCAACCTGGCCGGCGGCAGGGATCGAACTTGTGCTGCAGTGGCTGCGGTTTGCTTCATAGTGCTTTGCTTAACCCACTGCGCCACTAGAGAGGCCCTCTTCCTATTTTTAACTGCTTCATCCAAACCTTTGCTTTTAAGGTAAAATAACTTTTGTTTTATTTGGTGGAAGATTTTTGTGGCACTAGCAATACCAAAACTATTTCTGAGTGTTTCATTCAAGACAAAAATAAATTAATATTTAAAAATATACAACTTGCATGTTTTGATGTAGTTTTTAAAGTTTCTGTCTTGTTTTAAAAGGACAGGCTATAATTTGTCCAAAGGTATTCAGCATTTAGCTCCCTGATAAAATGACAAGGACTGAAATAGAGTGCAGAGATTTTACATTAACGTCTGTCATGTCCAGTGTTTGGGGGAAGTAAGCCATGCTAGAGAGAGTGTTCATGCCACTAAAGCTGACAGAACTTAGCAACTCCTCAGACAAAATGGACATTTCGCCGTCAATATGGGCCCCTCACTTTCTTGAAGTGTCTTAAGCAATCCCAGCTGCAGGAAGATGTGAGATACCAAATACAGGCACAATCTGTCCCCTCTCCTAAAATGAGGTTGATTCTCATTATTCTTAAGGAGTCACACACAAGCTGGTGGCAATTTGTTCAAGTGAAGAGCAAACCATATTGAGTAGCTGCAACACTTCAGAATTCATGAAGCTGCATAAAACAAATGTGCCCACAGCCCCAATTTACTGGTAACTCTGGACCTAACTAATAATAGTTGAGCAAAGGGAAGTGTGAAGCCTGTCACACACACCTCACTAGCCAGACCTCACTTTTGCAATGCTCAACTAACGGAAAGAGGGGACCGTTTAGTAACTCAGCTCCCCCGAATGCTGCATTACAAAACCATCCAAGGTCAGTGCCCTGACTGCCCACACTGAGGTCAGCTTCTCCCTGCTTCATACACTCTCCACGGCATCAGCTAAAGCAACGATGTGTCAATACACCTGCAGAAGATAGGAACTTTATGGAACTGCCTGCATATAGCTCAGTAAAGAAAAATAAATGGAAAGATGTGAATGGGCAGTTCACAAAAGAATCAAAATGATAAAAACAAATACATGCGAAAAGACCTGACTTCACTCATTAGCCAAAAAAGAAGCTAATTTCTGGTTAAATTTAAAATTCAATCTTTTAAAAAGTAAAAACTATTTGTAGCTGATGAATTTTGAATGTACATTATTAGAAATGGCAAATATTGGCACAAACTTTTGAAAAGCAGCTTGGCAACAGGTACATAATGCTTGGAAAATATTCATGTCCAAAACTATTTAAACCAGCCATTTTGTAAAGTAAAATGAGTAAATAAAAAAAGGGAAAGACTAATAAGAAATATGATAACAAAAGAATAAGTTCTTAAGAAATCCATGCAGGAGCAATTTAAAATTTCTGTTTGTGAAAACTATGTCACCTGGGACTTCCCTGGTTTTTAAAACTTTATTTGTGAAATATTTCTTATACAAAATAGTACATATAATAATTATAAACTTTATATAATTTTGAGTGAAAAAATCAAGATACGAAATTGTGTATACAATATGATTACAACTATATATAAAAATTGGCTTTGCACAAAATATGTCTATAGGGAAATAATCTCAAGTCTAACAGTGGTTATTCTTTGACAGTGAAATGATAGGATTTTTTCCCTATTTCCCCCTTCTTTCAAAACTTTATTTAACTTTTCCTAAATATACATTTATCATGTTTATTTACTATCTCTAACTTCAGATACTAAATTGGAAAAAAAAATCTGAACGACTGTGTTCCCATATTTTTTCATCAAATATTTATTGTGCTGTTACTATTTTAAGAAAACAAGAGTTATCAAAGGAGAGATAAATGCATATGAGATATATTTCATGCTCTCCAGAACTTTATAAGAAATGCAACAGGGTAATGGAATAGTGAAGTAGAAAAATAAACTCCATAAGTGTAATGTATTGAATACGTAAATACACAGTGGAATTGTACAAGCTGAAAGACGAAGTAAATTCCATGAGATTTAGTCCTTTCCTTATACATTGGTAAATGGACTAATGCGCACAATTAAAATTCCACATTTTCAAGCAGAATCTAGACTCAGAGGTAGTTTAAAAATGCATCAAGTCCAAGAAAAGAAGACAGTAAGAACTGCTTGCAAAATTATTTGTAATTCTCCAATCTACCAGTAGCTACCTATGAGCCATTTTATTCTGACATTATCTTTTATCTACATGAAAATTTCAAAAATTCCTAATATTAGATATCAGCTGGACTATAAATTTTGCCCATTTCAAAAATCTACTCTATCATAGTATTTTCTGTGACAAGCAGTCCAAAAATTTTGATGCTGGACTAGACCCTCTTCATACAAGATGAATAAAAAGAGGTTCTTACCCTCAAATATCTCACAATGCAAAAAGAAAACCATGAAATATATAAATGATTACTTACAGTTTATCTTTAGAGCATTGAACGTTCTCCTGGGACTTTTACAATATTTCTGGGATGGTCCATTCAGGACAAAGCTGCTTTATATGCTTTGCAGATGAACCTCGTCAAGGTTGTAAGATGGATAACTTTATGAAACCTATCCTAAAAAATTTTAATATTTACAATGCACTAATTGTTTTCTATTTTATAGATTCAAATCCTTTAGTAAAGAATTCTGTTTAAGTTCATTTAATTTTATGCCCTCCTCCCAATATAACCAACACCTATTCTTAAATAGTACCATTTTTCATTTAACATCCATTAACATCTCACGCAAATCTCACTGAAAAGAATTACTGTAATCCAGACACACAGTGAATGGTTGTAAACTAAAGTTCAGAGACACAAAGGAAATTGCCCACCCAAAGTCATCCAGGTGGCTGTGGCAGAACCAGGCTGGAGCTCAGGCCTGTAAGTCACTATAGTTCTAATTCTATGTCCTACAGGTCACAGACACCAATGGTCATTGTTTTTTAATCACACATTTTGGATGTTGACTGGCAGAAGCAGAAAGATCTTAGCACGGAGGAATGAAGTACTGGCTATGCATAGAATTGACATAAAACATGAAGGTCTAAAGTGAACATAAGCCAATGATACAACATGCATTTAAAATAGAAAAGTCACTATTCACAATTTAGAGGAGAAAAGACACAGAGTAGTCACGGGGAAGGGATTGGACTAGCTGTTCTCCAAGGTAAACATGTTCCCTAACTGTCTGTCAAGTTACAGACAATGATTTCACATGGATACAGCTCTGTTTATATAAAGTTGATCATCCCAGTGGAGAGGATGAATGGCAAAAATAGACAATAACAGAATCTTCCTCTGAAAACCATATAACTTCACAATGAGTTCCTGGGGGAGCTTGTGTCCTCTACACTGGAAGTTTCATTAAAAAATAGGATAGATTATCATCTACTGGGAATGGTATAAGAATAGCTTTGTCTAAAGAAAAAAATGGACTTGAATTTGAAAGTCATTACAATCTTTCAATGCAGTCTGTGAGTCAGAGGTTGGTGCCATCCAGCCTGTGCTATCCAGAGATTCTGCCTCACAGTCTACTTCTTTGCCTCACCTTTTGATCATTTTATTGTTTACTGACATCTCTCTCTACCCAACAGGTGAACATGAAAATGAAAGAAGACAAAAAATAAAATCCTTCCTAAGGAGATTTAGTTTTGAACATCCGATATAAAAGAAGGTAAAAATTATAGCTAAAATATGATATGGATTATATATGACTTTTGTAGCCCATTTATTGATCAAATAGAAATATTCCTGAATGTTGGGTGGTCCAAACTACCTTAGAGAGGAATTAGTTTACATATAACATGACAAAATTAGGGAAATTTTGATAGATCTCTCCACTAAGTACAACTATGGCAAACAAAATTTTGCTCACAGGAAATTTCACCAGTTCCTCATGAGCAGTGCGGGGCTGACACACAGATATTTTACACTGAGGTTGGTGGTGCATTGTGGGGGCAGAACAAAGAGAAGCAAACAAGGCAGAGCCAGGGTGGCAGGCATTACAGTCAAATGATAAGCTGGAGACTAGACGCAAGTAGTCCGGCACAGTGACCAGGCATGAGGAATCATTGCAGTGAATCTTTTCAGCTCCCAAAAACATATTACAAGACCAATATTACCTTGATCCCAAAACCAAAGAAAGACAACACAAAAAGAAAACTACAAACTGATGTTTCTGATAAGGACAGATGCAAATTCTAAACAAAATTTTGGCCAATATAATCCATCAATATATTAAGAGATGCATTCATTATGACCAATGGGATTCACTCCAGAGATTCAAGGTTGGTTAAACACACACAAATCAATCAATGTCACACACCACATCAACAAAAACAAATATAAAAATCACATGATCCTTTCAATAGATATTGAAAAAGCATTTCATGGTACCTATTTATGATATCCCAATGAATCTGAACTAAATGAGAACAAAAGGAACTTATCTCAACATTATAAAGGCTATATACATACCAAACTGACAGCAAACATCATACTCAATAGTGAAAAACTGAAAGCATTTTCCCGAACAGTATTATTCAACATAAATTTAGAAGTCCAGAGTAATCATGCAAGAAGAAAGACAGTACAGAAATTTAAACTGGAGAACAAGAAGTGAAACTATCACTATTCATAGTGACAAACTATCACTACTCATCACTACTTATATGATAATAGAAGCAGAAAATTCAAGAGACTACAACAAAAAACTACAAGAAATAATAAATGAATACAGTAAAATGGAAAGTTACAAAATCAATACACAAATATGTACTGTGTTTCTGTAGGCAAACAATGAATTAAAAGAAAAGGAATCACCATCTAAAATGAATCAGGGGCCTCCCTGATGGCACATGGGTTAAGCACAGCAGTAGGAAGCAAACCGCAGCCACTGCAGAAAGAGTTTGATCCCTCCACCAGCCAAGGCAGTGACCCACAGGGTGTGGTAGACCTCTCCTGTCTCGCCTGTCACTCCCCTCAGCAGATTGCTTCAGTCGATCCTCCTATTCTGTTCCCCACTCTGTCTCTGGTGAATCTTCTCACCACCTGCACCTCTGGCCTGTACCCCAGTTCTTGTGTGCATAAATAAATAAATCTTAAAAAAATAAAATGCATCAACATTAAATAAAATGTTCCACATGGAACACCTTCTAAAATGAATCTATACTTACTTTTCAACGATACTTTCTATTGGTAGGGCCTTGTTTCACACTAACAGTGCAGGTAGGAAAAGGATGGGGGAGAGGAAAATTTCACATATTTTTCTGATAAATAACCCTGGAGAAAATTAAAAATGGTGGGAAAATGCAGTTGGAAAATAAGATTTGCCTTGATTTTCTCAGTTTTTTTATATTTTGGGACAACCATTTGCTATTTCTGCAAAGACAGACAGTGGGGGTGGGGCAGTGGAGAAAGAGCAGTAGAGGGGAAATCACTAGAAATCATTAACAAAAATTCCATCTTTGTGAATGGCAGCTTCCCTTGGGATGTCCCCCCAGGGAACTAATTAGTGTCCTTGCTAAGGTGGGTTTGGTCAGATAAACACCTCAGTGCTAACGCCCACCTGTGGCACACCTCCCTCCAAAAAGAGCTACAAAGCCTCTTAATGAAGTTTTTTATTTCTTTATTTATATATATTTGACATCAATTGTAATCCCTATTTACAATAGGTAAAACCTGGAAACAACCTACATGCCCCAAAACAGATGATTGGATCAGGAAGATGTGGTACATATACACGATAGAATACTCTTAATGAAGTTTAATCATTACACAGAAAGAGTTCCACTCAGGAATCTAAAGTAGATGTCTTAGGGTAACCAGCAGGAAACTCCCCTAAATCCTATCGCCACATCAGAAACATTTTAAAATAATGATTTGATTTATGCTTTCTGCCCCAGTTTTCCTTTGCTCCTTATCACCTAAGCAATAGTGACCACATGATTGCTGTAAATTCTAATTCACTGCTCCTCCAGCTCCTAGGTCTGATTGTTTTCATAACTGAGGGAAGTAATGTTTCAAGGAGCAGATTATCAATCCAGGCAAAGAACAAAACTACAAATTAGTATCATCTCCAGAGGCACTGTCTCCAGGAGCAGTGGAAGATACAGTTAACACAGGCTCAAAGACAGTTAAAGCAGAAGTTAGCAACATCTGGGAAACTGACTGGCCAGATTGCTCTTGCAATAAAATTCTTCACGGCGTTTCCTCTCCACGGCTTCAGTACACAGGAGGGGTTCAGGATGTGGTGTAACCTCGGACAAACTGACACCAGTTTTCTTATCTTGTCTTCTGAGGAATAAAATTCACCCAATGGAATACTCATGGCCACATAGTTCCCATAGCAAACAATTAAGCAGCAAAAGCTGACATTACCTATTATGAGCAGGGCCCTGCACAAGGCACTCTGGAAGGAAAAGACAATGCCTCAAGGTAATTTTGAGAAGCAAAATAAACAAAATTAACACATTAGATAATACTATTCATGAAAAATCAACTAAAAAACCTTCAGGAATTCTGAAAGGGAAACAGAGATCAATGTAGGAAAGAGTCCCCAGAGGAAAACAGATGTGAATTTAATTCTTTAAATAAGACTTTGATGGAAGCGATGGTTAAATATGTGAAAGCAAAGTTTTAGAAGTGAGAATGCACAAACTGTGAAGCTCTAAACTAGATGTGAAAAACTCAGATTCCCCTCAAGCTCAAATCTTCATGAAAACAATCAAAAGGAAATTCAAAGCCCCTTAAATTTTGTGTAGGCTAAATTGTCCCTGACATAATTCCATCTTCTGAGATAAAAGACTACTGATTAATTTGTCCTCAGAATAAACCTTGGCTTAGCAGTGACTAAAGAAATGACCAAAATCCTGGAATGTTTGCCCCCCCCCATCCTCTGTTTTAAGCAGCAGTTTTCTCACTAAAGAAATTAGAATTGAAGAAGAAAGCCCAGGCAAGAGAAAATCAAGAGAGACAGGCATTAAATTCCCTTCAAGTTCATTAGGCAAATGGACTAGGATGCCTCAGAAGGTATGAAGTATAATTGGTTGCCAAATTCTGCAACATTTGGCAAGGTTTGCAGCAAAATAAAGTATACCAGTCTGACACTGATCTTTGAACTGGGGATGTTGACTGTCTTCAGGGTCCATGATTCTTTCTCTTCCCCTGAACACCGCTGAGGTTGGAAGAATTTGGTGAAGTGAGAAGGGAATTGTGCCCTCTGCCCACATATCTCACATCATCCAAAATCATAGAATACTAAAACCTTCAACTAAAATTCACTCACTCATTTATGCGACAGACATTTATCAAGTACTTACTAAGTGCGAGACATCATGTGCAGACACCAAAAACATAGATATAAAAATTATAGGAGTAATTTTTGCTCTGTGAAGTTTTCAGGAGAGAGGGCAAATAATTAGCAAGTGGAAACAGACTTGATACATGCTACGAAAAGGAAAACTGAGGGCAGTGTATTTTGATCACCACCTCTTTACCCCGCTGGGGCATGAGGGATTCCCACCTTAAGAATGTGGGGAGGCTGAACACATGGCACCCGGCACTGGTCAGCTAAAGTTTCCAACAGTTCATTGGTTACTTAATCTCACAACCCAATAGAGGATACTGCATGACACACAGCTTCACCTAGGGTTTCTCTCAAGAACGAGCAGAGGTGATAGAAAGCAGATTTTATAGTAACAAAAGGATGAGGAGACCCCTAGATGCCACAAGAGAATGTGACTGGCTTGTTTGAGTAAGTCCATAGGCTGGCAGGGAACTAAAGCACACTACTCAGGGAGAGACAACGCTGATAAGGATGCTTGGTTGGCTAGGGTATCTTATGCCAGCAGCATAATAGAGACAAGGACTTGCAGTTAGGCCACTAGAGGCCCCTCTGATTATCAGTGGTCAGGCCACACCATATTGAATCAGAGGCCTTGACCTCTGAAAAACCAGGGACCCCTCCAGTGGCCTAACTGCAAGTCCTGTTGTCCATTATGCTGCTGTGGTTAAGTCATCCCGGCATGTGAAACACTTCAAGGCCCGGTACTGGGATGACTTATGATTCAGTCAGAAAGCCTGAGCAGGTAGAACCCTAGAGTCAAAAACAAAACAAAAACATCTTCCACTCCTCCTACCCTATTTGTGGCAAAATAGCTCAGACACACAACGGGTCCTAAGGTTCATTCACCAGTCTATGTCTAAAGGTCAACACCAATACCTGCTCCACAAAAACGCTGTAGTTCTGAGGTGCCGGACCCTACGAGCTGGTTCTGAGCAGGTCAGGAGGCTAATGAAAGAGGCCTCACTGGCAACTGTATTCAATACAAGGTAACAAAGACATAAAGCCCTACTAATTTTCTCTTCGTTGAAAATTATTTATTCTAAAATAAACTAGTTTAAATTGTTTTGTGATTTAAAACCTACATTTAAATTGTTTTGAGACCAGCATCATCAAACTTAAGTGGAAAAGATGATGCATATGCACCCTAGATCAGGAACCTAAGACAAGTCAATTCACCATTACTAGCAAACATACATGCCAACTACCTAAAAACCCACAATTCACAATTCAAATGTTTGTAGCCAGAAGATAGATAGAAAAGAGACTGAAACAAGTGGGGTGCAGATCAAAAAGCCAGGACAGGGACGTGGCAAATAGGAACGCACACATAAATATGTCATGAGCTAGTGAGAATACATACTGAATTTTGTCAGATTGGAGAATTTTTTGAAGGCAAAGCCTAGATTGTATAGTCTCCTGATACTTAAGTGTTGAAAACATATTCAATATTTGTGTCCCAACTTTCTGCGGGCCAACTACACATGTCTTGGTTGGAGGGTCAGAAACATTTATTTTCTCACTTTTCTATGAGGAACTATAGGGAGACATGGAGAGAGTGGGAATCCATTCATTCTCCCAGACCTCTTATTGCACAGCTGACCCCACCAGTCTCCATTTACACCTAAGGCCTAGTTTCTAAGCAGGTCATAGATGCTACTATTGGCTCAGCACTGGGGCTTGGCCTACTAGCCACCCTACTTGAGGAAAGTCCCATTTGTTTTATTGAACACACTCCACCAGAATAAAACTGAAGCTACAGAAGTGCGAGAACCTTGGTCCCTCCGGAAAGAGCGGACAGCTTAGTAGAACCAGCTGTGTGCTGACAAAGGAGGAAGGGTACTTTGCTTTCCAGGCTCTCTGAGCAGCAGCAGAAGGCAGGAAGTGGGAAGCAAGATGAAATGGCAAGAAACCACAGACGTTTACAAGGGTGGAGATCACTGTTGTCACTCAAGCCCAAAGTCACATTCCCGTCCTAAATACAATCTTAACCTCGATGAATGTAAGGGCAGGAGGGTGAGAGGGAAAGACGGAAGAAAGGAGAGAGGGGGTAAGACAAGGATAAGGTGGTGAGGGGGCGGAATGCACACAGAGAGATAGAGACACAGAGACAGAGAGACAGAGAAAGAGATGTAATTGAAGACATTAAATTGGAAAGTATAGTTTCCTCACAGCAGGATATTGGAAAGTTCCTGGTAAGCAGATCAGTGAGAAAAGTGAGAAACATAGAGGAATTAGAGTACCCTCTCATGGGATTTTATAAAGTAAGAAACCCTAAAGTTTGAATCTAGCAATCTAAAAGTTTTGTAGAAGAAAAAAGTCAGCTTTCAAGTAGAAAGTACCAGCCAGTGTCTACCTTGCTCCTTTTCCTTCTCCCGACTGGCATGAATTCACTCCGGAGAAGCATGTGTCTGGGAGGATGCTTGTGGGTAAAATGGGAGGGGCTAGGGACTGGGCAACCTCTAGACTTCCTATTCCTGAACTGACAGTTTCCACACAAGGGTGTACATACTGTGTATATCAGTCTTCACTTTCTTACCCTGACCCAATTCTAGATGGGTGTAAAATCTAACTCAAGAAACTTTAAGGGGCCTCCCTGTTGGTACAAGGGGTTAAGCACTGCACTATGAAGTATTCACAGCCACTGTAGCATGAATTCAATCCCCAGTCAGGGAGGTGACCCATGTGGTACAGCAGACCTCTCCTGCCTCACCTGCTGCTCCCCTCAGCATTGCATTTCAGTCAGTCTTCCTGTTCTGCTCCCCAGTTTGTCCCTGGTGAATCCTCTCACATCTCACACACACACACCTCTCTGCCCTGTACCCTGGTTCTTGTGTGCATAAATAAATTGTTAAAAAAAAAAAAAAAAGAGGGCCTCCCTGGTGGTGCAGTGAGTTAAGCAACACACTATGAAGCAAACCGCAACCACTGCAGTATGAGTTTGATCCCTGCTGCTGGCCAGGGAGGGGACCCACATGGCGCAGCAGACCTCTCCTGCCTCGCCTGCTGCTCCCCTCAGCAATGTGTTTCAGTCAGTCAGTGTGCCTGTTCTCTTCCCAGCTCTGTCTCTGGTGGATCCTCTCACCACCCTGGACTCTGGCCTGTACCCCAGCTCTTGTATGTAAAAATAAATCTTTAAAAAAAAAAAGACACTTTAAAAGGTCATTTCTAAGAGGGTAGAATGAAGATATCTGAAAGTCATACCCATCTGACCATCTCCTAAGGACATCAGAAAACTGAAAATAAGAAGTCAGTAGAAGGTATTTTTTCCTGCATTCCATGCTCAGGCAAAATCATAACTCTATTCTCCTATGCTACAAACCAAATAATAATGTCTCAATCCATTTTCTTTCAGAAAAGACCTAGAGGATTGAAGAAAAGTATACAGATACCATTAGAACCCCCTATGGTTCCCATCCAGAAGCTCAGAGACTATTTTACTCTCTGCTTCTTTTGCCAACAGAGCTCATTAAAATGACAGCTGAAGAGCACTAAATTATATGACAGAATGAAGCACTATGTAAAAAGTAATTTATTATAGAGTTAAAACTGTATGTACATTTTTAATATAATTACATTAGAAATATGCTTAGGGGAGAGCACTAGAAAAAACACAACACACAACAGTACATTACAAAGGGACACAGAAAAGAGGAAATCTTAATCAGGACCAGTTACTACAGACCAGGTCTACCAGAGGCTGTGGTGAGGATAGAACTAGTCTGTACGTGCATGACAGCGTGTACATTGTGCAGAAGTGCACATGCACTGCAGTGATTATATCTCTCTAAGTATATCTCTCCAATGTAATTATAATACATGAATAATATGCTTACATATGAAATACACATTAGAGATAATTAGAATACTCCAAAACAATATTCCCCCAATTGAGCTATTTATTACACAGAAGGAAAAACTTAAGCTGGCTCTTACTGTGTATTCTTACTGTGTCTCTTACTGTGTGTGCTTGGGCAAAATATTTAACCTTTGGGTTTCAGTTTCCTCACCCACAAAATAAGGGCAACATCAGCTATCCCAAAATATTTTCCTCTATGAGTGTACCTCATTTAGGACTTGCAAGTCCTCAAAAATGTTCCCTTCTTTGCCTCTTACACAACTCCTATTTTCAATGCAGAGATTCTATCCTCTATTTTGATTCAGAACTCTGAAGATTAGATTGTAGAGGCTATAACAACTTACAAAAAATTATCACACAGCTGTTTCTAGATCTGTGTTTGCAGCTTTATTGCACCAAAGAAAACAACTCCTCCATTATCTGTAAAATCTGCTGTCTGAAACATGATTTATCAGGGCCCTGAAGGGCTTTCCAACAAAGTAATGGTATATCTCCTACATTCCCACTCCCAAGACTGACTGTAGTGTGTATGTAGCTCTTGTTGGTGGTATTTATCCTCAATACCTACTTAAGACAGTAACCCAAATACAAGATAAGAAATGTTTTCCTAGCCCTGCATTTTGTTAGTCTTTCAGGCCCTGTGCTAATATAGCCAACAGAATGAATGATCTAGCTACAGACATCCTACTGTCATCTGTAAGATCAAGGTCATAGAAAAGAAGCTGCTAGATAAGAGAAGACAAACATTCTCAAAACGAAAGTCTTCATCTCCCCTGCAGTCAATAAAATAAGTGTATGGGGGAAACGTATAAGAAAGTAAGATATCAAATGCAGCACTCTCAGAAACATGTTATATTTGCTTATTTCTAGGAGTCATCAATGACAGATGATCCTCAGGGTCTCTTTAATAAAACCTTGTCTTCAAGGGAGGAAGATAGGGTGCCATTCCCAAGAACAATGGCAGTACCCACAGATGAGGTCCCTCCACAAACATAAAAAGGTCTACAGATGAGGTGGTGCCCTACAGATGGAGCAACTTAGAGGATCCCATAAGTGCCACGTGACTAGAAGGATACTTGAAAAATGATCCCAAATCTCCCAGTCATTTTCAGGACAAAATCTGGAAGTCCAAGATCTAGTCCTAGCTTTCCACCTGTCCCACTTTGGAGGAATCCCAGGTCCTCCATTATCTCCTAAATGAGAAAGCTGTATGCTATTAGAAAAGTTCTAAAGTCCTAAAATTCTGCCAAAATTATTTGCCAAAGTTTTTGTCTATAAGCAGATGTTCATTTATCTAAGTTCATATAGCTCTTTACCTCTTCAAAGAGGCCCGTGGTCCAAACATATTAAGAATGAAAATAGATCATAAGTTGCCTTCCAGATTCCATGTGTTACTCCAAGTTTTACTGAACATGTAAACAATATACATTCATGGTATAAATTTGAAAAAGGTAGCCAAAAAGGAAATTTTCCTGTAATTGAGCCATCCAAAGAGAACCAGTGCTTACATCTATAGATATAGATATACCAGATATTCCAGGAAGTAGAATTGCTGCATCACATGAGAGTTCTATTTTAATATATTGAGGAAATGCCAGACCATTTTCCATAGTGACTGCACCAATACACATTTCCACCAACAATGCACAAAGGTTCCCTTTCTCTATATCCTTAGCAATATTTGTTATTTCTGATCTTTTTGATAACAGTCATATAATAGGTGTAAGGTGATATCTCCTTGTGGCTTTGATTTGCATTTTATTGATGATTGGTGTTGGCAAGCATCTGTTCATGTCCCCACTGACCATCTGTATGTCTTATTTGGAAAAATGTCTATTCAGAACTTTTGTTCATTTTTTAATTATATTGTTTGTGGGGTTTATTGTTATTATTGAGTTACATGAGTTCTTTATAATTTTTGGATATTACCTCCTTGTCTAAGATATGAGATATGATTTTCAAATACTTTCTTTTGTTTAGTAGGTTGCCCTTTCATTTTGTTGATGATAACCTTTCCTCTGCCAAAGTTTTTTGGCTTGATGTAGTCCCACTTACTTACTTTTACTTTTACTTTTAATTTTAAAGGCAATTTAAAAAAAAAATCACTAAATCCTTATCAAGAAAATACTGCTTTTTCCCTTTTGTATATTTAACCCTTTGTCATAAATTAATTAATCATACATGTATGGTTTATTTCTGGGCCCTCTGACCTACAGATTTATGTGTCTTTTTTTTAATGACAATGCCACAATTTTCTGGTTACTATAGCTTAGTGATATAGTTTGAAAGCAAGGCCCATGATACCTACAACTTTGTTGTTACTTCTCAGGATTGGTTTGACTACTTAGGGTATTTGGTAATCCCATACAAATTTTAAGAAAATTTGTAATACTGTTCTGAAAAAAAGGCATTGGAATTTTGATAAGAAGTACACTGAATCCATAGGTTGCTATAGGTAGTATGAGAATTTTAACAATATTAATTCTTTCAATCCATGATCAAAGAATACCTTTCCATTTATTTCTATCATCTTCAATTTCTTCAATTATCAATGTCATGTAGTTCTCAGTGTACATGTATTTTATCTCCTTGGTTAAATTTAAACCTAGCTATTTTTTCATGTGTGCAATTGTAAATGAGATGGTTCTCTTAATTTCTATGATAGTTCATGATTAATATTTAGAAATGCAGCAGATTTCTATATATTGATTTTGTACCTTGCCATAAGTATTTATTTTGAAAGCCTTTTTCTTGTGCCAAGGCATGTGCTAGGTGTTGATAGAATTAAGATGAAGAAAACTGAGATCGGCCTCAAAGAAATGTCACTGATTCAATTCTTGTAAGTGGAAATAAAGGGAAAATGAAATTGATCAGTTTCCTCTAACCACTAGTCCTCCAGCTTCACCATGTAATTCTTTTCTCCATAGTCCCATGGTGAATGATAGGAAAATCGACCAGTACATGTTAGCTGGAGAGACATAATTCCCACAAGAGGAAAAAAGTCCTATATAATATTATGGAAGTCAAATAAAATATGAGGAGAATGTTTTAAATCCTTCATGCCAGATGTCAGTAGAAAATGTGACATGTACAGTTCAATATATCACTTGAAGCTAAATCAGCACTTTAAATGGGCTCAAACTGAGTTCTACTCTAGACTAAACCATAATTTTACATATGAAATAAAGATACAATAGCTTCTCTAAAGAAACATGAAATAATTTGAGAAAATGACAAACAGCATTAAAAATGGCAAGGTATCTAGAGACGATGGTCAATGTCCTAATTGTAGAAGAAGATGAAATTTCAGCCAAAGCCTGAAAAATAAAATTTAGATAATTCAAGGAGATTTAGAATGAACAAATGTATTTTAAGGCTAATTCCTGGGTGAAAGTGCGTAATAATCATTACAAAAGTAAGAATAAGCGTATCTAGTTCCAAAATTGGAAGTAGTGCAGGGAGAAAGATGCCACTGGAATTTAGTGTGAAGATTCCCCATAAAGAAGAAAAACTGACATTAATTTGCAAAACAATGTGGTATGCATGGAAATTAGTATCAAAATTGTATTCTAAATATTGTTAAAGAAGAGGCCCTCGTAGAAAAGAAATGAGGATAAAATGTAGTGAACCCAGATGGCCTCTAGGAAGCAGAATTACAGTGGCACACTGATAAAAAGTCCCAGGAGGTACTGGGAGGAATGATTATCACCAACCCAAATATTTATTCATTTACTGTTTGGGTTTATGCCACAAAATTTCCCTAGGCAAATATGAACCTAGGAAATAAACTGTAATTTTGTAAACCTGGCATTTCCTTCAAAGTTTAGAATCATTGCTCCCTTGAAAAAGAAATAATCCCACAGGTCTATAAATCTTTTAGAATGGCAGGGGTTCATCACTCACCAAAGAACAGTGCCAACTCCATAAACTGAAGTTTTGTTCTTCTCTGTCCTAGTGCTGACCAGGTAGGTGTACGTTGAGCAATAAACCACATAGAACCCAAAATTGCACAAAAGATTAGAACTGAGAATATAGAATTATGTCAGTTAAGTCAGAATCCCCATCTAGGTCTTGAAGGAATTAGAACCTAGAAAAAAGTAACTGTTATAAGTATATGAAGAATTTAATTACTAACATCCTTTTAAAATTATTTTATGGTATACTGGAAGCAGAAAATATGTCTTCAACCTAATTAAAATATTCCCTCTCAACTTATTCCAGATGCTATAAGAAATTAAGACCTGTGATGAAGACAAAAGCCACTATCTCTAATATGATCTGTGTATTTCTTACAATTTCACCTACCTCAAATATTTTTTCATTGATTTATCATGGAAAATTTACTACTATTTACTTAGCACAGACTATAATATACACACACTGGCCTTGAGGCTAAGGACATAGTGGTGAACAAGGTAATCCCTACCTTTAAGGGGTTGTTGGGGAAGATAAATAAGTAAAAAGGGAAATTCCGTGTGATAATTGTGCAACTGAAGATAATACAAGAGTATATAACTCAGCCTTGAGATGGATAGAACCAAGGAAAACATCTGTTCAGAGGTAGTTTTTACCAAAAAGAATAGTAAGAATTATGCAGATGAGAGCATAGAAACTACTCACAAGTAGAGGTATTACCTATTTAAAGACTTAGAACTTACAAAGAAAATGGCACATATAGGGAAATGCATCTAGTTTAAGGAGGAGAAAATTCCTGGAAAGATGAGCAAGCACTCAACCATCGATGCTTTGTAAAATGTTTAGACTTAATTCTGAAAGCAGATGCATATCACTGAAGAGTTTTAAAGATGAAAAGTGGAAAGAATAAGTACTGCTGATGTCATACATATAGAAAGTAATGAGTATACCAGCTTAATGGCAGAGACATGAGTTAAGGCATTCCAATTTAAGCAAACAATCATGAAGACCTGAACAGAGAGTGGTAAACATAATGGGAGAAGTGGATGAATTCAACAGTGGTAGAATCCATGCCCAAATAAGTTCTATCTATAAGTCAAAGATGACTCTCAAATTACTTACCACTGAAAGAGAATGCATGAGAAACAAATATGGTAGGAAAAAATGAGTTCTACTTTGGGCACAGTAAATGTGAGACAACTTTAAGTAAGCTAAGGGTAAATGTCCACTAAATGGCAGCTTAGAGAGAGATCTGTTCGAATTCTAATGAACTATCAGTCTCTAAGGAAACAGAGAAAAATCACAATCATCCTTTATTCATCATACCTAAAAAGTCAATAAATATACCAATTGTATGAACCAATTTTGAATGCTTGGAAATCTTACTCTAGACTTATTCCAAATAATAATAATAAAAATCTCCAATGTCTAAGAAGAATAAATCTCATTTAGATCAGTTTTAACACAAGCAAAATTCAAAAAAGATGAGTTTAAAAAAGAATAGAAAAGGAACAAAAGAAAAAATATTACTTTGCACTGAAAATAACATATCCAATAACATTCCTCAACATGTAAAAAAAAAAAAGAAGTTACTATCATTATTGGAGTGAAAAATCTAAATTGATTTAAATTCATATGACAGGGGCCTCCCTGGTGGTGCAATGAGTTCAACAATACACTATGAAGCAAACCGCAGCCACTGCAGCACAAGTTTGATCCCTGCCACTGACCACGGAAGTGATCCATATGGCACAAAAGACCTCTCCTGCCTCGCCCACTGCTCCCCTCAGCAGTGTATCTCAATAGATCTGCCTGCTGCTCCCCACTCTGTCTTTGGTGGATCTTCTCATCCCGCACACCTCTGGCCTGTACCCTAATTCTTGTATGCATAAATAAACATATCTTTAAAAAATAAATAGTTTCATATGACATAATAATGAATCTCTTAAAGGATGGAAAAAGAAGAAACATCAAGTTCTGATTGCTCCACATGTTGTCTGGCTTATACTCTATAACTCTAATCTCTGCTTCTATATTCACAAGGCCTTCATTCTTATCTTCTTTCCTCTATAAGGACAACTTTCACTGGATTTAGGACCACATGGCTAATTCAATATTATCTCATCTCAAGACCCTTAATTACATCTACAGAGACTCTTCTCCCACATAAGTTCACATTCTTATGTTCCAGGGATTAGCATATGGACCTATCACTTTGGGGGCCACAGATAAACCCATAATACATGAATTATTCAGAAGTAGGCTATGTGGTGTGCAGATATTTGGGGGCTTTCCAAACATCTTTCTGTTATCAACTTTTCATTTAATTCCATTGCAGTTAGAGAATATATGCTGTAATATTTTTAATGTATTTGAGACTTATTTTTATGGCCCAAAATATAAATCACATTGGCAAAAGTTTTGGGTGTATTTAAAAGAATATATACTTGGTTATCATTGGGTGGAATGTTTCATGAATGTCAACAGGTAAAGTTAATTGCTAATTATTTCAAATATTCTATATCCTTACTGATTTTATGTCTACCTATTCTACCAATGAGAATAGGGTAATAAAATTTCTGACTGTAATTATGAGTAATAGATCCTATATTGCTATGTTTTCTAATATTATCTACATCTTATACATACAAGTTCATTTGTATCCACAGAGGTCAATCTGCTAAATATATTCTCCCCCTCCTGAGTCCTGCCCATCTTTTGTCCTACTTTAGTGATAGATATTTTTCCACTACAAATTTGGTCAACAGTTATTTGACTGTATAAAAATGCTGAAACCATAGCCAATCCACCCTTCTGGCAGGAATAGACTTGTTCAAATATCTTTCAAGCTTCCTTTCACACAAGCAACAGAGCATGATGACTGACCATGAGTCAATAGCTAGAAACAAGAGACTACTGACATAGGATCAAAAGAGGCAGGAAAAGAAATCATCCAGCCTACCTTCAGAAGTGAGGGGGTCCATCCACCAGGAAGATCTGGTCATTTGAAATGATCATGGGCAGATCTGTACTATCCAAATGACTTCAGCCAACTCTATATTCCTCTGTCCCCATTTGTGATTTAGCCAATGACCTTCTGCCAATGACAAATTCCTGTGTCCCAGCCTACTGCCAACCAATGGAACTTCCCAAAATATGATATATGTCCATTTCCTCAGTCTTCTGGGGAGAGAGTTCTGAGTCTTGGAATTACTACCTCCTTCTTACCCAGCTTCTCATTAAAGTCCTTTCTTTTCCCAAAGCTTGAGTGGTATATCTTTGGTACTCATGAACATCAGGTGAACGGGCCTGCTCATATTTTGAAATTTGAAAATACTTTTTTCTTATAAATGTTGTAAATTATGGTTATGTTCTTAGTTTCATGAGCTATCTGCTCCTGATCAGTTGACATAATTCTGCATACAATCAAAGTCACTTACAAACATTTGTGAGAAGTACTAAGTGAGCTAGTGAAAAGTTTTCAATTTCAAATATTTAAATAGAAACAAGAAAACTGGTAACATTTTTTCCAACTATCAGTTAGCAAATTCAAGATGCAGATTATGCTAATTACCATTCCTGAGAAGTTACACACCATGAACTCAAATTTCTCTTTATGAGACTTAATGTAGCCTAACACTTTACCTCATGGGAATTATAATATGGAAAGAAGATATAAAGGCTTGGGTTGATTGGTTTGTATCACAGCAGGGCCTACAAAATGCACCAGGACTCCCAGGGTGGGCTACACTATCTGAATAATTCACCTCTGGGCTGTTGTTATATTTGAAAGATGCAAATGAAGCTCATGAGTAGCCATCTGCAGACAAAAACAAGGGCAGACCAAGACGGCATAAATTGCACATGCACCAAGTCAAGCTCACTAACTAGAAAAAAATTCTGTCTCATAATCAACCATTTTTTAGAAACCAGAGGAAAGAATATACGTGATCATATCTCAACATTAAAATACATAGTATCATTTATAATAACTAGCATAATGAATGGAAGATGAGACAAGACTAAAGTTTCTCTCTACAACCAGAAAATTACCTTAATCAAAATAAACATATATAAACAAAAATTATAGAGGACTGATAAAAAAATTTGTCATAGGAGACAGATTTCTGTTACAATTGTCATTCAAAATTATAGAATATCCTAATTTAAAAACTGGATCATTATTTCTACATCTTATTATTTCATCATCTCTTCTGGTTCAGAGGCTACATTAGTATAATGAGGTAGTAACATAACTAGTACTTGATCTCAAGGAAATTAAAACTAGTTGATGACAAAATACATAATAATAAAAGACAAGGCTGACTATATTTACACTATCATAAGGCTTCTCAATAATAATAATGTGGGCAAGAGATCCTGAAGGTAGTACTCTATCACTGTAAGGGAACTCCAAGAAGTGATAAATTTTATTTATTTTTTTCTTTTTTAGATTTAATTATATTTAACATCATTTGTAATTCCCAAGGAGTTCCCACCACCATTTCACCCATGCACCATCACCTCAGTCCCTTGTGCTCTTTCCACCCTCATCCCTGTCTTTGCCCTCCTTTCTTTCCACACCCCCCTCCACATGGTCCCTTTGGTTTAACTTTGACCTTTTGGTTTTGTTGAGTTTTTTTTTTTTTCTTTCTTTCTTTTTTGTTTGTTTGTTTGTGTTTGGTTGTAATTGCCCATTTCCTTGAGCTTCCTCTTCTTCTTTTTTTGTTTTTGTTGTAGTTGTTGCTCTTTCACATTCCTCCTAATAGTGAAGCCATCCGATATTTTTCTCTTGCCTTCTGACTTGTTTCACTGAGTATAATGCCTTCTAACTCCATCCATGTTTCTGTAAATGGCCCTAGTTTCACATTTTTTATTGCTGAATAATATTCCATTGTGTATATGTACGACATCTTCTTGATCCATTCATCTACTTTTAGGCCTTGGGTTGTTTCCAGGTCTTACCAATTACAAATAGTGCTGCAATAAACATGGGGGTACAGGTGCTCTTTTGGATCGGTGTTTTTGTGTCCTTTGGGTAGATCCCTAGCAGTGGGATTGCCAGATCATTCCTAGTAGACTGAGGAACCTCCATATGGCCTTCCATAGTGGTTGGATTAACTTGCATTCCCACCAGGAATGTAGTAGAGTTCCTTTTTCTCCATATCCCCACCAACATTTATTGTTGTTTTTTTTCAATATGTGCCATTTTTACTGGTGTAAGGTGATACCTCATTGTGGTCTTAATTTGCATTTCCCTAATTATGAGGGATGCTGAGCATTTTCTCAAGTGCCTGTTGGTCATGTGTATGTCCTCTTTGGAAAGTGTCTTTTAAGTTCTTCTGCCCATTTTTTGATTGGGTTTTTTACTTTATTTTGGCTTGTGTCTTATGAGTTCTTTGTATATCTTTGTGATTAGACCCTTGTCCGTTGTGAGAAGCACAAAGATTTTTTTCCCAGTCAGTGGGGTGTCTCTTTGTTTTATTTAATGTTTCCTTTGTGATACAGAAGCTTTTTATCTTGATGTAGTCAAATCTGTTTATCTTCTCTCTCTATTGTTTTGGGGCATGCAACTTCAAAGGTGCTATTGAAATGTATGTCTTGCCTATGTTTTCCTTTATATATTTTATAGTTTGGGTCTTACATTTAGGTCTTTTTTCCACTTTGAGTTGACTTTTGTACATGGTGTGAGATAGTGGTCCAGTTTCATTTTTTTTGCATATGGGGGACCAATTTTGCCAGCACCATTTATTGAATAAGCCATCTTTGTCCCATTGCAAATTCTTTGTTCCTTTGTCAAAGATCAGTTGTCCATAGTTGTGTGGTTTTACTTCTGTGCTTTCTATATGGTTCCATTGGTCTGTGTGTCTTTGTTTCGGTACCATGATGTTTTAATTACTATTGCTTTGTAATAGAGTTTGAGGTCTGGGAGCATGATACCTCCATTCTCTTTTTTCAGTAGAGTTTTGGCTAATCAAGGTTTTTTGTGTCTCCATATGAATTTCATCAATATTTGGTCTATTTCCTTAAAGAATTTCATTGAGATTTTTATTGGTATTGCATTGAATCTGTAAATTGCTTTTGGTAGGATGGCCATTTTGATAATGTTGATTCTTCTTATGCATGAACATGGGATATCTTTCCATTTCTTTTGTCCTCTTCTATTTCTTTTAACAATGTTTTATAATTTTCTCTATATAGGTCTTTTGTTTCTTTTGTTAGGTTGATTCCCAAGTATTTGATTTTTTGGCCTCAATTGTAAAAGGTATATTTTTCTTGATTTCTTCTTCTTCGGATTGGTTGTTTGTGTATAGGAAGGCTACTAGCTTTTGTGCATTGATCTTGTAACCTGCTACTTTACTAAACTGATTGATTGTTTTAATTAGATTTTCTGTAGAGCTTTTAGGATTTTCCAAGTATATTATCATGTCATCTACAAATAATGATAGTTTTACTTCCTACTTACTTTCCCTATTTGGATTCCCTTTTTGTATATCCTTTTCCTGTCTTATTGCTCTGGCTAGGACTTCCAGTATTATGTTGAATAGCAGACGAAAAAGTGGGCATCCTTGTCTTGTTCCTGATCTTAAGGGGAATGTTTTCAGTTTTTCACTGTTGAGGATATTGGCTGTGGGTTTGTTGTTGTTGTATCTAGTTTTTACAATGTTGAGGTATGATCCTTCTATTCTGAGGATTTTGAGAGCCTTCATCATGAATGGGTATTGGACTTTGTCAAATGCCTTCTCTGTATCAATTGATATGATCATATGGTTTTTGGTTTTTGTTATTCTTTCTGTTGATATGATGGATTACATTGATTGATTTTCATATATTGAACCATCCTTGGGCTTCTGGGATAAATCCCACCTGATCGTGGTGTATTATCCTTTTAATGCATTGTTGGATTCTGTTGGCAAGAATTTTGTTGAGGATTTTTGCATTTGTGGTCATTAGGAAGATTTGTCTGTAGTTCTCTTTTTTTGTGCTGTCTTTGTTTGGTTTTGGGTTAGTATAATGTTGGCTTCATAGAACGTATTTGGCAGTGTTCCTTCTTTCTCGATTTTTTGAAAGAGTTTGTATAAGATAGGTACTAGCTTATTTCTGAATGTTTGGTAGAATTCATTTGTGAAGCTGTCTGGTCCTAGGCTTTTGATTTTTGGGAGTGTTTGATCACTGCTTCAGTTTCACTACTTGTGATTAGTCTGTTTAAGTGTTCTATTCTTTGTTTAACTTCAGATGGTTATATCGTCCTAAGAACTAGTCCATTTCTTCTAAATTGTTATCTTGTTTGCATATAGCTGTTCATAGTATTGTCTGATTATTCTTTTAACCTCTTTTTCCATCTTTTGTAATTTCTCCTCTTTCACTTGTGATCCTGTTTATTTGTGTTTTCTCTCATTTATTCTGTTAGTTTGGCTAGAGGTTTATCCATTTTATTTTTTCAAAGAATCAACTTTGGCTTAGTTGATCTTTTGGATTGTGTTTTTTTTATTTTTATTTCATCTATTTCTGCTTTACTTTTTATTATTTCTTTTCTTCTGCTGGTTTTTGAATCCTTTTGTTGCTCTTTTCTAGTTCATTGAGGTATGAGATTAGATTGTTTCTTTGAGTTTTTTCTTGTTTGTTGATGTGAGCCTGGATTGTAGGAACTTCCCTCTTAGAACTGCTTTTGCTGAATCCCATACATTTTGGAATGAGGTGCCCTCATTGTCATTCAGTTCAAGGTATTTTTTAATTTCCTCTGTGATCTCCTCTATAATCCATTGTTTTTCCAGTAGTGTGGGTTTCAATCTCCATGATGTGGGTGGGTTTCTTTTCTTTTTGTGATTTACTTCTAATTTGATAACTTTGTGATTGGTGAATATATTAGGATGATTTTGACCTTACTGTATCTGTTTATGTTGGCCTTGTGGCTGAGTATGTGATCAATTCTGGAGTATGATCCATGTGCACTTGAGAAAAATGTGTACTCTGACTTTTTTGGGTGAAGAGTCCTATAGATGTCCATTAAACTCATGATTTCTAGGTCTTTATTGAGGGCTCTGGTCTCTTTGTTTATTTTTTGTCTTGTTGATCTGTCCATTGGTGAGAGTGGGGTGTTGAAGTCTCCTACTATGTAAGTGTTTTCTTTCAGGGCTGATAGTAATTGTCTGATATATTTTGGTGATCCCTCGTTTGGCACGTATATGTTGATAAGTGTTATTTCTTCTTGATGTATTGTGCCCTTGACCATTATATAGTGTCCATCTTTGTCTTTATCTTTTTTATTTTGAAATCTATCTTGTCTGATATAAGTATGGCTGTTCCTGCTTTATTATTTTTTTTTTGGTCCATTAGCTTGTAGGACTTTTTTATAACCTTTTACTTTCAGTCTGTGCCTATCTTTTGTGTTTAAATGTGTTTTCTGAAGACAGAATAATGTTGGATTGTGTTTTTAATCCAGTCTGTTACTCTGTGTCATTTATCGCTGAGTTTAGTCCATTTACATTTAAAGAATTGTTATGCTGCATCTGTGCTCACCGTTTTGTCTTTTTTTGTTTTTTTTTTTGTTTTCCTGCCTTATACTGTTCCTCTTTTTCATTCCCCTGATGGCTTTGTCTTTAGTACTTGTTGCAGAATTTTTTTGAGAAGGAGGTTTGTCGTGCTGAATTTCTGGGGTTTCTGTTTGTCTCAGAAAATCCATATTTTTTCTTTGTTTAGAAAAGATAGCTTTACAAGATAAAGAATTCATGGTTGGCATTCGTTGTCTTGAAGTTTTTTGAATATGTCCTTCCATTCTCTCCTTGCCTGTAGTGTGTCTTCAGAGAGGTCTGATGATAGCCTGATAAGTTTTCCTTTGTATGTTATGTTTCTTTGCCCTTGCCAGCTTCATTATTTTTTTCCTTTTCTTGTATTCTTGGTAGTTTTACTATTATGTGTCTAGCTGCATTTCTATTTCTATCATAGGAATTTGGGGTAAGAAGTAATACCTTTTAGAAATACTTTCTTTGCTTCCCAGATTGTTCCCTAAAATAATCAATGCATGCAGACCTATGCAGATTAACTCATAGAATCATGAATTCTCAAAAGTGGTCATGGATAGGCTGCAATAAAAAATGGCCTTGAAAGTTCCTTTCAGCTCTATCTGTACAAACTTTGACAGTGAATGGCACTTATAAATAAAATTAAATGCACCACAAGACAAGTTTTGCATTTTTGTAAAACTATTTACATGCAATCACCAGATTTCAAGATTTGAAAAGCATTTGAAATATCTTATAGTGCACATATAAAAGGGACACAGTGATTCCAGTGTCTCTGACCAAGTATAGAACTTCAAAGAAAGAGCTAGTGGCAATGAAGACATATATACATCACACAGAAGTAGCAATGTGATTATACCACTCTTACAAAATATGATGAGCAATTTTGACTATTTAAGTAATATTTTCCAAAGAAATAACACCATTCTCACAGGCCACTTATGAAAGCAATGAGACCAAATCGCATTCTTTTTTTATTATGTTTGATCTCCATCAACAATCATATTAAAAGATGATAGACATTTGTTCCTATAAAATAAAACTCACTGAGTTACCAGCTGGGGTAAGATGCGTGTTAGAACACTTTTGAATGATCTTTGTAGAAACCATAGCATAATATCAGGTGATAACTAAGTGATTTGTCTCCATTTATTTTTGAAACTCTAGTCCATTACACTGACTACCATTATACCTATATAAGCATGAAATGTTTACCCTCATTTTTATTTGTATACTTCATGGACCATTTACTGTCAGCTATAAAATCATTTGAAAGGTAACTGAGTTAAAGCTGAAAAAAATAAGTCTCCAAAATCTTACAATATTCACATAGCATCAGTGGGTAAAAATGAAATTGACTATGAAATTGGGGTAAAGATGACTTTCAACAAGTTCTTTAAAAAATAAAAAAGCAGAGTGGCTTGCTGATGTTCAGCATTTTCCTCCCCCTTAATAGGAAAAAGTTTATCATAGAAGGATGAGAATTTTTAAATGCCTGCCACGTTTTCATAATTCAAAAAAATATATATAAAGGGTCAAAGGAAATGTCAACACAACAACTGTCATTGGCCTTGAGCACGAAGCATAACTTTAAAAACTGTGAAATGATACCTGCACCCCTATGTTTATAGCAGCACTCTTTACAATAGGTAAGACCTGGAAACAACCTAAATGCCCAAAAACAGATGAGTGGATCGGGAAGCTG
>JAGFMF010011684.1:2751022-2826543 GCA_019455555.1 Galemys pyrenaicus
CCTAGGAGGAATATAAAGGAACCAAATAAGGATCAAGGAAAGGAATAAGAACAACAATAATAATAATAACAACAAGAAAGAAACAAAAACCAAAAATGACAAGACAAAGACAAACTGGGGACACTTGGTGGGGAGGGAAGAGGGGAAGGGTTGAGGGAAGATGGGAGCACAGGGGACTGAGGTGATGGTTCACTGGTGTTATGGTGATGGGGAATACATGGGGATTACAATTGATGCTAAATATATGTAAATTTTAAAAAATTAAAAAATAACAAAAATTTTAAAAATAAAATAAATAAATAAATAAAAACTGGAATGTTGGGTTAATGACACTGAAAATGTATAGGAATAGAACCACTTATAACCATATCTTCTATAAAACACAAATTTAATTACATCCCAAATCTTCGATGCCTACTGTGTAAGCACAATACTGTCCTATATATTGCACAGGAATACAAAGAAGCTAAAGCCTAATTTTGTGACCTCTACACACTTAAGGATTAGAAGGAAGATAAATACATAATTTTAGTACAAATTAGAGACTTTAAAAAACCGCAAACAAAATGCACCCTCTGCTAGAGATGCCATTTGGGCTGAAGACTCTGGAAAATGAACCCTGTCTGCCCTTGTGCTGTGCTAGGAAAGATGTACTCCCTTCAGGCCCTACAGTACCCCTTGGTCAGCCTCCAGGGCAGACCTATTCTTATGCTTCCTCCACTGTGGGGTGCTCTTCAAAGATAAGAAATAAACTTCTTATTTAGCCTGTGTTTCTAGCACCTAATTTAGTAACTATTGATAGTACAGAAGAAGCAATCAAGAAACACAGAATGGAAAAATTAATACATTCCCTTAATAACTGGACCACTATATTCTCCAGGCTTTTTCTATACACACGCGCACACACACACATTACTGAATATAAAACTCCTACCTAGTTCAAAATGTCATTTCTTCTTCATAGCAATATCTAATCCTACCTAATATCAACCTCATGTTTTTAATTCTCTTCCTGGATTTTTCTATGATTTATTTGCCTCAAACTTCGAAAACGGTTTTAAGTGACTAAATTCTTAAACCAAACATTGTCTGATGCTCTCATCTGACACCTCCTCTCAATAGCTTATGCGATTGTTGTTATTTCTGTACCTTTATTTTACATGTAAGCTCCCAAAAGAAGTATCTAGTTCTTCCTTCCCCACATGTGATGCCTTCAGCACCCTAAAAGGTCACCTGGTGATTTAACAAGAACATATCAGTATTATACCTGAAGCTAAAAACAATTTTGATGAACTAAAATTATAGTTCTAGAAGTGATTGAAAGATTCCAGTGGAAAGGGAATCTTCTTAATTTCACAACCTTCTGTCTACTCTAACATTGTGCCGTTTGCTGAACAGCTACTGACACCTAGGACTGTCCTGCTGCTAACTATTCCATGTATTCTTTTGTCCCTCAAAGCACCAAGCACTATCTTCTTCTGATTCATCTTCCCCTGGACAGTACCACAGATGGCATAAATTGCCAGCATTTTATCTATGCCTTATATTACACCAGACACTAGAATAAGAAGTTAAATGACCATTTACTCCAAAATGGTGGGTCTCTTCTTTGACCTCCAGAACTCTAGCCCCCATGTGAAGCTTTCTTCAACCCCTGCACAGAAGATTCCCAAATTCAAAATATAAATGTCTTCTTCCTACCCCAAAATTTCAAGTGTCTTTGTCTGGTCCTTTTTTTCTCTACCCAATGCAAGATTAAAACAAACAATAAGAAGGTGCATGAATCGCACAACTTTTAGCACATTGCTGGGCACTAAGAAAAGACTGAATTAGAATCAGTTCACTGGTAAAACAAACAAAAAAAGGTTGTCTAAATATAGGGAATTACTACATACCTGGGTATTTTGTTTTAAAGACAAATCACACATAATCAGAGATTTCAAAACTCAATACTCAGTAAAGTTAAGTTTAATAGTCATGCTGAGCAGTCTGTAGCTGGTATTTGATGTGCTTTCATTTTGAATTTTCTCACTTACAAGGAATTGTTCATATTTTCTCCAGAGCAGAATTTGTTACTTTCAATCACATGTCAAATTGATTTTATTCTAGACACTGTGATCATAATTGCAACAGGAGCAATGAGGATCAATCAATGGGATATGAGTATTAAACTGGAGCATTCCCTAGTCACTAGATTATGTCATATATGTATGCTGCATGTCCGAGAATTCATTCTATAGAATCATCTTATAGATTGCTAATTATCATAATAAACTAAAGCTTCTGATTTACCTAAAACACAGAAGGAATATCTATAATTATATTTGAATCAACAGCTGCTGTGCCCATTAAAATCTTCCTCCTGTCTCACATTGACAACACCATCACTAAGTTTTTGCAGTTAAAAGGTTGTTCTAAATGCAAATAATCTAAGAGTCAGTTATCTTACTTTCATGTCTTTCTTCAGAATAGTTTAAAAGAAAATGTTCTTAACATTAATTTTGTCATTTGCTTGAAACACTGACAACGTCCAACCTAGTCTGCTTTGAAATTCTTTGCAGACTCAAACATAACAGAATGCTAAGTCTAATATCACTGTATTAAATGTGTCGATAGACACACTCAATAAGTATGACATTTTGCCCTAATTAGTAAAAAATCCTGGCAAGAATTTCAGACAATTTGGGTGATCCTAGAAATCATTATAATCTCCCACCATCTGTCTCTTCTAATTTCTCCAAACCTAACTTCTGTTTCACTCATCATAGCCCCAAAGTAAAGAGCCTGCTGAAGGTTATCAGCACCTCCCCAGCCATGTAAGGCAGACTTTCCCATTGTTAAAATAGCAATAAAAAATAACCCTTGCCTACCGATTACTGAATGGCTATAGAATCTCCTATTGGGCATATTCTGGATAAATGTTTAAAGCTCAATTAAAATGCAAATTAACAGTAGCCAATGTAGCAATTATGGCTAAAGCTTGACAAGAAAAAGTCAGTTTCATCCAAGAAGGCAAACTTTTGGAACTGTAATTAGACATGTAGTTATTTCCATTCTACAGAAATTTTTATGGCTTGGAAAGGAACCAGGAAACCCTAGCTAAAATAGTGCCAGATTAGAGTTTCCTGTCTGGTTTTTTAGAAATGTCACTTTAAGGCACCACAGTTTCGGCAGATCTTTTAATTTCATGTCAATAATTGAATTGTCCTGAGTTGTTTATATTGGGTGGATCAATGTAGCACAACTCTCTGAGCTTTTAGGAAGGATGAAATTTACTTTGGTATGGTAATTTACCAATGAGGAAGAAATATGTCTGCAGATGTGTTCAGAGATGACTTCCGAGATCAACATTTGCCCATCTCATATGTGTGAGTAGGAGTGATGTCTACTAGTAGATTTAGTAAAATGCACCCGTACCTTCAGAAAATGTGGCTATTTCATGTGACCTGTCAATTCATATGACAATGGTCAGGGACAGAATAGGAGAGAGTGAAATTAAAACACTAGAAAACCCGTACAATATGAATAAAATATAACAGAAGTCACAAGGCTCCAAAGAGAAATTCATTAAAAGGAAATGACAATGACAAATCATAACAGAATATTGATTCACATTCCGAAGATATCAAAAAAAATAAAAAGTAGGAAGAAAACATTATTTGATGAAAATTAAGGAATAACATACCTAATAAGAAATGACTATGAAAGAGCAGATCATAATTATTGATGATTAATTAGATGGACAATTCATATTTTTAAAAATTACACATTCATGTGGAAAAACACGTAGAGAATAACTAATGGGAGAATATGCAGATATGGAGAAAGCAAGGCATAATAATTTTTTAAATGTTCTTTCCCCCATTGTTTGTTTCCATTGTTACCAAAAAAAAAAAAAACCCTACAGGCCAGTAATACAAAGAGACAAACAGTAAGTGCTATAACAGAAGGAAAGTGGCCTTAATATTTTGTAAAGAACTGAATGTTCTTTACTGTACTGTCTTGAAGGGATTGAAGGTAGCATTAGAAATTGTTAAGGTCCTTTTGCTATGCCTGCTGTTGGTTCAAAGAGGAGCATCGTTAATGAGCAATGACCTTGGCTCTGACTCAACATCTTGACATGGTCGCAAACCATCTTGACATTGCCAGCCTCTATTAGAGACTGATAATATCGGTTCCAGTCTTGGATATTTTCAGGGTAGTAGAAAGCAAGTTAACTATCTGCCTTCCTTTAGCTACAATATTAAAGCAATGATCCTCCAGAAATTAAAAGTAACTTTATGCCACCGTCTAAATAGCAAACTACTCATGATATTTACTGTTCAGGTAATGTAAGATTCCAATTGCCCAAAGAGCTGTTTGCACTAAATAATCAGTGACATTTGTCTGACTGTATTTTTTTTAAATTACTTTGCCAAATTAAAAATCAAAAACATTAAAAGTAAATGCTTAAATGTAAAAAATATATTGCAATAATATGATAGACAAGAATAAAATCCTTAGGAAACAGTGATGTTAATCATTAAGAAAATCCTAAAACCCTAAAAGACAGAGTTATGAAACACAGGCTTTTAAATTGTAACTTCATTAGACATGCAAGCTAAAACAATTGATATTTAATCTATATGTGGTAAAAATAAAAATTATAATATACAAGTCTAGCAAGTAAGTAATAAAATAAGCTTACTTCCATATCTCTACTGATAGCATACAGTGATGATGTGTTTTTGGAAAACAAATTGGGAAGAGTTTTGACCTGGCAATTTTACAGCTGGGATCTATTATAAGTAAATCATCTAAAATGCAGATAAAAATGTATGCACACAGATGTTCCCTAAAAATATAGTGCAAGGAAATGCCCAACAATGAATGAATGGTTAAGAAAATTACAATATATCTTTATTACATAGACACATTATACAGTTTTTGGTTACATAGGAAAATATTTATTATAAAATACTAAGTAGAAAAGCAAATTCAAAATTTTATATTACATATGTCAAAATTTTTGTCTGCATGCACATGTAATTATGTCCATAACCCACACTTTCACACAGAAAACTGTATGTTGAAATAACTATCTCTATAGAGATAATTTGTTTTTTAATGAGAAAACACAAAGGAATAAAATTTTCACTGTTTTCCAATAATGCTATCCAATACTAAATATAATTTTGGACTTAATATACTGGATTTGCAATAACCAAGGATAATTAGAATACAGACAGGTAATAGGCAAAGCTAAATAAAGTTTATCTTCACCACACACAAACTAGTCATTTAAAACAAAGCTGAAAGGTAAACATTATCAAGATATCAAATATCACTTATGACTGAGAATTGTTATGCTAAACACAAATTATTCTTTTCTCTTTATCTGTGCCAAGAATCTTTATTGATTAACTTGCAAACTTTAAGACAAAGCAGTACAAGCAGTATATATTTAAAACAAAATAAAACACTTCTTGCCAAGAACCAAACAAGTCCAATTTTACTCAACACTGAACTTAATTCTATCCAACATTTGTAATCTTTTGCTGTCAAGGGTCACAACAACAATTTCTCTCCATTTACATAGTTTTTAAATTTAATTAAAAGAAAGCTATATGCTAAATATCTTAATTCTAAAATGTACCTGTGCATCTAATGAGATTAATAAGTCTTATCCCTATTTATTTATATTATTTATCAATGTCAATAAAAGTGTAAAGGTTTTAATTTCACTCAGTTCAATAACCTCACCAGTGAGCACAGACAAAATTAAAGATTGAAATTTTTTTTGAGAGGCATAAGGACATACCTCCTTAAATGTAAGTCACCACAACAGCTAACACCAAAGCATTCTCAGTCCTCTACCATAAACCACTGTACCCTCCCATCTTATTTCCCTTCTCCCTCCCCATCTTATAGCTTCAACTGCATAGTCTGATTTCTAGGGAGTATTACTGGTTTGGTTTTGTATGACCCTTAGTTTTATCTCTATATTCCTCATACAAGTGAAACCATCCATTACTTGTCTTTCTCCTTCTGGTTTATTTCACTTACATTATACCATCCAGCTCCATTCATGTTGTTGCAAAATGAAAGAATTTATCTTTTTCCTAGCTGAATAGTACTCCATTGTGTATATATGCCATATATTTATAATTTATTCCTCTGCCCCTGGACACTTGGAACTCTTCCATAATTTGGCTATTATAAATAGTACTACAGGAAATAAAGGAGTGTATACATCCCTTTAAAGTTGAGGAGTCAAGGACAGACTGGGGACACCTGGTGGGGAGGGGAGGGGGAGAGTTGAGGGAAGATGGGAACACGAGGGACTGAGGTGATGGTGCACTGGTGAGATGGTGATGGGGAATACATGGGGATTACAATTAATGGCAAGTATATGTAAATTTTAAAATATTTTAATAAAAAAAATGCAAAAAAAAAATAAAGTAGTGTTTTGCTTTCCTTGGTTAGGTACTTTGGAGTGAAACTGCTGGATCATATAATGTATCTATTTTTAACATTTGAGAAACCTCCAAACTATTTTCCATATGGACTGGATCAATTTACTTTTCCATCATCAGTGTACATGGGTTCCTTTTTCTCCACATCTTTGACAACACTTCTTATTTCTGGTCTTTTTGATATGGGCCATTTTCACAGGTATAAGATGATAGCTCATTGTGATTCCAATTTGCATTTTTCTGACTATAAGTGTCAATGAGCATTTCCTCATGTGCCTATTGGTTATCTCTATGTCTTTTTTTGGAGAAGTGTCTATTTAAGTTGTTCTGTGCATTCTTGATTGGGTTACTTGATTTCTTTTTGTTGAGTTGCACAGGTTCTTATATATCTTGGATATTAGTCCTCTGTCAAGTATATGATTTGCAAATATTTTCTCCAGTTCAGTAGAGTGTCTTTTTGTTTCACTGCTAGTTTCTTCCACTGTGCAAAAGATTTTTAGTTTGCTATAGTCCCATTTGTTTATGTTTAATTTTGTTTTTTTCACCATTGTGGAATCCACAAAGACATCATTGAACAAATGTCATAGAGTGTTTTGCCTATATTTACTTCAATACACTTTATGGTTTCAGGTTTACATGCAAGTCTTTATTTTGGTTTAATTTTTGTGTAAGTGAGAGAAAGTGATCATTTTATTTTTTGCATGTGGTTTTTCAGTTCTCCCAATACCATTTGTTGAAGAGACTCCTCTTCTCCAAAGTATAATCTTGGCTCCTTTGTGAAGAATAATTGTCTATAGATGTGTAAGTTTATTTTGGGGCTTACTTCTATTATCTGTTTTTTACCTCTGCCTATTAAGAAGTTCTGAAGTTTTGAACCATTATCTAGGTGCAGTGCTTATATGCAATAGGAACAATCAGCCTCAGGACTCTAAGATATTATAGTAGTTCCCCGAGAAAAAAGTAACCTCAGATTTCCAGTCTTTCCATGTACATCAAAGATGTCACAGAATGATGACAGTCTTATCTTTATCTCCATTGTTCATTTCTTTTTCCCTGAAAAGTCAGTCAAGATCTTGAGATATTTTCTCAGACAGGAAGGTTATAATTTTTTAAATGACTCGGTAAACATGCTCTTTCAAAGAACCATAATTTTACACACACTTACTAATAAGTATTATAATATTAAATATTATACTTTATATTATATTACTATTAATAGGTATTCAAAGATAATAAACGTTGACCACTCAGCATACCATATGAACTCCAACCCTACTATGTGAACTATACAATGAGCCAATGTTTTCTAATCTCTTTGGCACATGGTAGTAGTGCAAGAAGTCTAAAAGTCTATATATTGAGTGAATGTGTAAAATTTAAAATATATACACATTTCTGTTTTTCAAATATTTTTGGAATAAATAAAAAGCAAAGCAATTTAAAAGTAACTTTTCTCATATTTTCATAATACATAAATATTAAAAGTCATAATTAATACCCTGAATAAGATTCACAAAGGTTTATGACATTAGAACATTGAGAATAAGAAGGTGAGACAAAGCAGAAATAAAAAGTAATTGAAAACTATAAGCATAGAGAAATAGGAATCCTTAGAGGGTTTTCTAATATTCACTATGAATAGAACTGATTAACATAGTAGAGGAATATTACTGTGCAACTTAAAATGCTATGGCGGAAATAAGAAAAAGATGAAAATTAACACAAAGAAGTTTATCACAGTGCTCAAATATATATCTGGGCATCATTTTAACTTCATCACTATAATGTTTTTAATTATTCAATCTCTTGGGGACATTATTTTCATGAAATTGTACCTCAATTACATAATAAAAGCAGGGTTCCAATAACTGAAATGTACTCTGTAATAAAATTGCTGATAATATCTTACAACCAAAGGTCAGTAAGTTCACTTTCATGTAAGTCAAAGCATTATTTGAGAGAATTTCTATTCCAAATCATTTACACATAAAATGCCAATAGTAAGACTTTACTGCAGAAATTTTAACACAATATAGCTTCAGTGCATGCTTAATTTGGCACATCCAAAGAAGAAATGCCTTCAAGATGTTCCAAGTGTAAAACCCACTCCAGTTGTAAATGACTCATGTTTATGGATGCAATTAGCAAACTGACAGTGCATTCAGCTGTAGAGTAGTATCTTCAGCTAGTTCAAATGTATATTTAAAATAATGTACTCCTGGGGTATTAATAAGTTCTTTTTGTACCTGCACTCCAGATAATACAGGTACAAAACTATCAATTCTCTATTTGACTATGGTTTATACAATTCTTCTTTATCTTTTTCAACAAATATCTACCAGTAAAATAAGTGATAACCAGTAGAATCTCAACCTCACAGGTACAGAAAATCCATATACATTAAATGTGTTCTTTTTTCTTAATGTCTCCTGCTTATGTCTAACTGATACCATTCAAGTAACATAAATGTGTTTGCCTGAAGTAAGATGAAGTAAGTTATCAAGTTTCATAGCAATTTAGAAATAGAAAAGTCTTTCTACTTGTCCCCAAATGAGATGTAAACCCATTGCTAAACTAGTTCAGAAAAATGTATTCCTCTGAAAAATTAAATTTTGAAAAAAAAAATATATGCAACTTAAGATCATACAAAGAGAATACTTAAATCAAAACTATGGAACAACAATTACTATAGCTGGATACATAATTAGGTGACTATTTTGAAAATGTAACTGCACACTCAAATAGATGTTAACTAACCTCCGCCATTTTGCCTTCCACTCGAACCCCTCAACTTCTTCCTGTGTTGTTCCCATAAATTTAAATTACCATATAATTTTTTTATATGGGAATAAACTTCTAGGTGTTAATTTTTATATTTTTGTTTAGTGATTTCATATTTTTCATTAACACATGTAAATCAATTACGTTTTCTTGTTAATGTACCTAACAGTAAGAATGGTTTGCGCACATTACTAGACCTTCACTTTATACCTGTGTGACCTTTGTAAGTCAGTGACATAAAGGAAATTTCTATTCTCTAGTTTTATTGCCTCTCACAATAAGAAAAATATGCCAAATAGATGGAAGATATGTGGGATATATTACAGAGGATTTAAACACAATTCAAACAGCAAACTGTTACATTTTTAAGTGACCATGGAACTTTAGGTCTGCTTGCTACTCTGAGGTTCTCGTACTTCAAAAAAGAGATGGAAAAAAACTACTTTGTATTCATATTTTAATACTAACCACAAGATCATGTCTTGATGTCAAGTAGACAGGTAATTAAAAATCAAATGATCAGCACACAATATCTTTTCTTAGAAAGTACAATTCTGTTTTATTTTTCAGCCTCCTAACAAGAGGTTCAAATAGCTCCCAACTAGCATCTTTTAATGTTATTCCTCTCAACTAAAACCACTGAAGACTACCTTTAAAACCAAAACCAACAGACAACTGATTCTATGAACTAGAAGGAAAAACTGGATTCTAACATTGAGAATTCTGAAGGGAAGTTAGTGATTATGTGGCATAACCAGATGTTACTTCCAACACTTGCCTCAAAGACATAGTAAACTAAGAATACAGCCTTCTTTCTTTTTAGCCTCTTTTAGGAAAGATGTACCCAGAAATATACTATGAAACAAATATTCTTTTTCTTACTATGCTACATATTTAAGAAGTGAGTAGAAATTAGGAGGGCGTAATCTATGGAACAACATATTCTAAAAGAAATAATCTACATAAGGAGAACATGTCATAGATGGTATACAGAAGGAAGGTGAAAGGGTATAAAGGAATAATCCAAATTTGCTGAGAATTGCAGATGCCATGTTAAATGTCTCCATAAAGTATCAAAAAATCAAGCTAAAGGAGGGAAAGAAAATAGAACTACAGCTAAGGAGAGATTTTTGAAAACTGTCAGAATATAGTAATTGAAAATGGAAACAGTGTCCATTAAACTATAAGCTAAACAATGAATTTTTCAATAGTAGAAAAAGCTGAAACAAGGAAAATTTATTCCACCTGTATTTCCTTACTGCATTACTTAAAACTGAATGGGAAAAAAAAACACAATTTTATGCACAGAAGAAGGGAAAGAGAACATTGTTTCAAAATCCAGAGTAAACCTCTGAAAATGTTTTACTGCAAAATTCACAAGGAAATTTCAGAAAACAATTTGACATCCTCACTTTTGAACAAAAATATATGGCTTCTATGAAAAGTACAGGAAGAGGATGCCAGGCAGGTTATAAAGGCAATAGTGTGAAATGAAAAGAGGCATTTTTAAAAGAAGAAAGATTAAAAAGAAAGAATAAAGTAGAAAGTTGATACTGGAGGGAGTGAATTTAAGCTTTATTTAATTATTCGATAAGATTTTGTAGAATGATTGCAAAATTGAGGTTACCCGAGAGTGAGTGTGAGGAGAGAAGAGAATATGGAGCCCAGTGGACTATGGTGAAGGGTTATGGGTGCTTTGGTGGTAGGTGTGGTACAGTACCACACATCCAAAGAGGTGTGAGCCTATTCCCCCAAATCATATTCAATGTGTATTCTAGCATTACCTCAAGCTAACATTACTTTAATTTAAAAAAAAATAGTGTATTTAAAAAAAAAGATTTTATGGACAAAAAGAAAAGGAAAATATGACAGAAATGAAAAATAGAAACAGGATTTAACATACAGCTCACCAGTGTTTCTAAAGGAGAGATGAGAAAAAAATAAGAGAGCAAAGAGATAAAAAAAATAAAAAGGTAACAACAATCAAAAACATACTTGAAGAAAATTTTCCTAAGCTCAGGAAGAAATGACATATGGTTCCTAAAAAAGTAAGTAAAGACCTAAGCCTTACCATATCTGAGGCAATAAGTACATGGCTGAAGGCATAGTGACAGCTGGGAGAACAGAAGCCAGAGCTCAGGAAAAAACTGCATTAAAAATACATAGATACTACTAACTAATTCATATACTCCACCAGGAAGTCTGTCCATGAGTTGCTAGGGATGCCTCAGATCCTCCCAACTGACCCATGGGAATATCTAACACTCCATATGGCTCACCCACACACTCTCCTGTTCTGTAATTGGTTCCCACTGTGTCCCTAACATTGAAGATGTACAAATAAGTCTTTGCAGACTGCTAGCGAACATGTGAAGAAAGCAGAACTGGGAAAAAGTATACAAACCTGAGCATTCAACACATGACAGAAAACTGTCAGCATATTGTCTGGCTTTGCAGGATTGAGAGAATACAAATGAAATCTCTCACAAGAGGAAACAGAAGTAGTGAGAAGATGAAGCCCTAGAAAAGATCAAATTTTAAAATTCTAATATTATAACCTGTTGTTGTGCTAATTATTTAATGTTAGCAATGTTAGCATAAAGATAAAAGAACAAAAGTAATAAAAATAACTATCATTAAAATAACTTATTCATAGACACAAAAAGCTATATTTTAACATCAAAAAATTGTAATTGTAATGCAAATTGTAGGCAAGGGGAGTAAAAGAGCGGAACTTTTATACTCAACTAAAGTCCAATTATTATTAAAATACACACACACAAATTTAAGACTGAAATCACAGCAAGTATCTTGGTAAATGTGGTATATCAATATCACCCTGATTAATTTGCATATGTTCTATACCAGCAATAAATCCCACTTGATCATGACATAGGATTCTTTTAAGGTGTGATTATATTTGTTTGTTTATATGGTAAAAAAAATTATATAACCACTTCAAAAAAAGCACTTCACAAAATTCAATATCCTTTTATGTTAAAAAGCCTCAAGAATTAGGTACAGAAGAAACATACCTCAACATAATAAAAGCCATATAGAGTAAGTCCACAGCTTAACATCATACTAAATGGCAAAAGATTCACAGCGTTTCTTCTAAGATCAGGAACAAGATAGGGGTGCACATTCTTACCATTACAAAGTTATAAAATGTAGAAATGAAGTAAACCATCTTCTCCCAAAATATACAAACGTGAAAAACATACACAGAGACACAATGAAAAGTAATTTCAGGGGATAACTTGAAAAATAAATGCAGAAAGGCAGAGATCCAAACATTCCTAAAAGACATGGTCTAAAGAAGAAAATTTGCCATGTGCAATAACATGGATAGAATTGGAGAGAATAACACTAAATGATTTAAGTCAAAAGGAGAAAGACAAATACCAGGTGATTTCACTCCTATGTGCAATACACAAAAACAAAACACAGGAATTGACTAAACCAAAATAAATCCTAGAAATGTGACAGCAAAATTAAGGCTGCTAGAACGGGGAAGGGCAAGGTGGATGAACAACAAAATAGAAGAGGGCCTGATGGTTTATGGTAAAGGACTACGGGTGTTTTGGTGGTAGGTGTGGTGTGGTTGCATACATCTGAGGAGGGGTGACTCTATCTCCCTAAATTATATAGTGTTGTAAACCAGTGGCTCCTCAATTTATAATGAAGAAGAAAAAAAAGGAGAAGAAGAAATCAAAACTGTAACTACAAATTATTTAAACATTAAGAACAATTAGGAAGTCTACATAAAAGTTTATTATGTATGGGAAAAGATGGACACAAAGGGAGAGAAGTTATGTATTTACAGTTATTTTAAAAAATGAATGAAAGTAAAATAATGAGATATTTTATTCAAAACACTAGAGGTATTCAATAAAGGTCAACAAAATAACCCCAGGAAAAGCAAGGAATCAACAAAAAATTAAAACAGAATTAGATATCCATTTAATCTGCTAGAAAGAGATCAATAAAATAACCCTAAGTAAGGCAGGAAAATGAATAAAAGTAACTGCAGGGGGAACAAGGGGGCAACGAAATAAGTAAACTCACCAATACTAGCCATAAAAGAGAATATTCAAATTCCATTAAATACTACAAATGAGGCCAACTGAGAATGAAAATGTTATCAAACAATAGCATATAAAACCCTATTCTGATTTACACAATAATCCTGATGCAGTGACTTAACCTAAGAACACAAAAATAAACAAAATTGATTCAGAAAGAAAATGTAACCAGAAAATAACAGAATATACACAAAACAGAAAGGGGAAAATCTCTAAGAAAACCTATATAAAGGAACAAAGTACAGATGATTTACAAAACATAGTGTTTCGAAATTACACTACACCCTACCAGATAAACATGGAAGACTACCAAATTCATTTTACAGAGATATTATTATAAACCTAATAGTAAACTTGAAAAGATTATTTTTTCAAAGGTGCATTTATCTCACTTTTATTAAAAAGAAAACATGGCAAAGTAAAATATTTACATAAAATCCAAGTATATTAAAGATATAATTGTCACAGCTAAATAAAAGTTATGAATACTTAAAACGAGACAAAGGAAGAATAATTTTTCATGTAATTCTTTTTCTTAAAATATCAAAGGAAACAATATAATGAAAATTAAGCCATTCTAGATAATAACATGTATTAGAAAACTATAGCAGTGAAAACATGATACTAACTCAAGACAAGAAAGTGATTAAAAGAGAAAAACTATCAATGACACATATGTTAAATATATATAATATAAAATATTAGCTTAAGAAAATGTAATATTTCAGATCCACGTAGATGGTATCAATTACAAGAAGTTATTAAGAAAATTGACTCTATAGGGACTGCAGGCAATCTCACTGAGGGGTTCGTGTCTGCAGCTCAGCACTGCCACAGACTGGAAGCTGCCGACTAGAATCCCAGTGTGAGGTGCGCACAAGCACCTACTTTGTCATCTGGAACTGAGCATGCGGGGAGAAGGCCTCCTGAGGGTCTGGGATAGCTGGGAATGTTCTAGACAGGCACCATCTTCTGACGACAGAGAGCCCTGGACTAGGAACTGCAGGCAAATTCACTGAGGGGCTCACTCCTGAAGCTCAAACACACTGAGACCAGCAGGTAGCTCTACAGAGCCAGGTTGCCTGTGCACCCCAGGACCCACACCCAGACGGAGTACTCAACAGGTACGAGAACCCCAAAAGAGCTGAGAGAGTGTAGCCTGACCTCGCGACCACAGGCCGGAAGCAGATGGGGAGAGTGGCGCAGTGCACACCAGTACTAAATTTGCTGCCTAGATCTGCGCATGCAAGTAGAAGGCCATCTGAAGGTCTTGGGGAGCTGGGAATGCACTAGACTGGCACCATCTTCGCAGGTCAGGGAGCCCTGGATTCAGGGCCGCAGGCAATCTCGGTGAGAGTCTGAATCCTGCAGCTCAAACACACCAAGACAAGCACAGGACCTCTCCAAAGCCAGGATGCCTGTGCGCCCCAGGACCCACACACAGATGGGGGACCCCCCCAAGAATATACTGAAGAGATGCCTGCTAATACCAGCAAAACATTGTCACAACAAATACAACAAATTAGAAAACAGACAATAGCGGGAAGGAAAAATATAAATAACCAAGTAAGTCCATAGGGGAAAGTCATCCCATAAAAAGAAAACCAAATACAAGAATCCAACAACATTGACATGGAAGAAATGTTCAGCCTACCAGAAAGAGAATTTAGAATCATCATGATGGAAAACCAGAAAGATTAACAAAAAATAATTGATGAAATGAGAACAATGATTAATGAACTGAAGAATTAAAAAGAGTCATTGAAAAAGAAAGTGGAGGAACTGCAGGAATATAAGGAAATCAGTGGAAACAGAATGGACGAAGTGGAAGAAAGAATCAGTACTCTCGAAGACACAGAAACACAAAGAACCAAAATAGAAAAGGACAGGGAAGTTCAAAGGAAAAAAACGAAGAAACTCTAGGAGATCTCTCAGATACCATTAAGAAAGGAAATATAAGAATTATTGGAATTCCAGAGGGGGCCGAGCAAAATAAAGGAAATGAAAATCTATTTAAGGAGATACTTGAAGAGAATTTCCCAAGCTTAAAAAAAAGGAGATGAAAATAGAAATACAAGAAGCAAGACGCACCCCAAATTTTTTTGATAGAAAGAGAAATACAGCAAGACACATACTAGTAAAGATCCCAAGAATCCAGGACAAAGATGCAATAATGTCAAGGGAGAAGAAACAGCTAACATATAAAGGGAAACCCATGAGACTAACATCAGACTTCTCTGAAGAGACACTACGAGCATGGAGAGAATGGAAGGACATATTCAAAAAACTACAAGATAACAAATGCCAACCATGGATTCTCTATGCAACAAAGCTTTCCTTCATATATGAAGAAAAAAATATGGACTTTCCCAGACAAATAGAAACTCCAGATTCAGCACAACCAAACCTCCTCTCCAAAAAATACTATAAGAAACAGTAAAACCAAAACCAACAGAAGAATGAACAAGAGGAACAAAATAAGGCAAAGGAAAACAAACCACAAAAGACAAAACAGTAAATACAGGTGCCAGAATATCAATTTTAACTCTAAATGTAAATGGACTAAACTCAACAGTAAAAAGGTACAGAGTAGCAGGATGGATTAAAAATCACAAGCCAACCTTCTGCTGCCTCCAGGAAACACATCTAACCACAAAAGACAAATATAGCCTGTAAGTAAAGGTTGGGAAACAATCCTACAAGCTAATGGACCAAAAAAGAAAGCAGGAACAGCCATACTTATATCAGACAAAATAGACTTCAAATTAAAAAGGGTAAAAAAAGACAAAGATAGACACTATATAATGGTCAAGGGCACAGTAAATCAAGAAGATATAACACTCATCAATATATATGCACCAAATGAAGGAGTACCAAAATATGTCAGACAACTACTATCATCTCTGAAAGAAAACATTAAAGAAAATACATATATAGTGGCTTCAACACTTCACTGTCACCGATGGACAAATCAAGACAAAAAATAAACAGAGACCAGAGCCCTCAATAAAGACCTAGAATTCATGAGCTTAACAGACATATATAGATCACTACACCCAAAAAAGTCAGAATATACTTTTTACTCAAGTGCACATGGATCATTCTCCAGAATTGACCACATACTGGGCCACAAGACCAATATCAACAAATACAGTGGCATCAAAATCATTCCAACTATATTCTCTGACCATAAAGGCATCAAACTAGAAATTAATCATGAAAAGAAGACAAGAAACTTACCCATGTCATGGAGGTTGAAACTACTAGAAGACCAATGGATTATGGAGGAGATTGCAGAGGAATTTAAAAACTACTTCGAATTGAATGACAATGAAGACACCTCATTCCAGAATGTGTGAGATATAGCAAAAGCAGTAATAAGAGGGAAGTTTATAGCAATCCAGGCTCACATAAACAAATAAGAAAAAACTCAAAGAAACAATCTAATTGTCCAACTTAATGAACTAGAAAAAGAACAACAGAAGAATCCAAAAACCACTAGATGAAAGGAAATAATAAAAATTAAAGCAGAAATAAATGAAATAGAAATTTAAAAAACAATCAATAAAATAAACAAAACCAAAAGTTGGTTCTTTAAAAAAATAAACAAAATAGATAAACCTCTAGCCAGACTAACAAAGGAAAAATGGGAAAAAACAAAAAATAAATAAGATTATAAATGAAAGAGGGAATATCACAACAGACCCAGGAGAGATTAAAAGAATAATCAGGCAATACTATGAACAGCTATATGCTAACAAGTTCAACAATTTAGAAGAGATGGAAAAGTTTCTGGAAAAATATAACCATCTAAAACTAAATAAAGAAGAAATAGAACTCCTAAACAGGCTGATTACGAGCAGTGAGATTGAAGCAGTAATCAAAGCACTCCCAAAAACAAAATTCCAGGACCAGGTGGCTTTACAAATGAATTCTACCAAACATCAGAAATGAAATAGTATCTATTCTACACAAACTCTTTCAAAAAATTGAGGAAGAAGGAATACTACCGAATACATTCTATGAAGAATGTATTCACTAACCAACATTACACTAATACCAAAACCAAATAAAGACAACACAAAGAACAAGAACTACAGGCCAATCTCTCTAACAAACACCGATGCAAAAATCCTCAATAAAATCCTAGCCAACAGAATCCAACAATGCATCAAAGGGATAATATATGACAACCATGTGGGATTTATCCCAGAGGCACAAGGATGGTTCAATATCCAAAAATCAATCAATGTAATCCAAGATATCAATGTAACAAAAGGAAGGATAAAAACCACATGACCATATCTATTGATGCAAAGAAAGCATTTGACAAAGTTCAACATCCATTCATGATAAAGACTCTTGAAATCCTTGGGATAGAAGGATCATACCTCAACATGATAAAAGCTATATATGACAACCCCACAGTCAATATTATCCTCAATGATGAAAAATTGAAAGCATTCCCTTTAAAATCAGGAACAAGACAATGATGCCCACTCTCTCCCCTACTATTCTATATAATACTGGAAGTCCTAGCCAGAGCAATAAGACAGGAAAAAGACATACAAGGCATCCAAATAGGGAAAGAAGAAGTAAAACTATCACTATTTGCAGATAATATGATAATATACATGGAAAACCCTAAAAGCACTACAGAAAATCTAATTAAAACAATCAACCAGTTTAGTAAAGTAGCAGGTTACAAGATCAATGCACAAAAGTCAGTAGCCTTCCTATATACAAACAACCAATATGGAGAAGAATTCAAGAAAAATATTCCTTTCACGATTGAGGCCAAAAAAATCAAATACTTGGTAATAAACCTAACAAAAGAAGCAAAAGACCTATATAGAGAAAATTATAAAACACTATTAAAAGAAATAGAAGAAAATATGAAGAAATGGAAAGATATCCCCTGCTCATGGATAGGAAGAATCAACACTATCAAAATGGCCATCCTTCCAAAAGCAATTTACAGATTCAAAGCTGTTCCAATAAAAATCTCAATGACATTCTTCAAAGAAATAGACCAAATATTGATGAAATTCATATGGAGACACAGAAATCCTTCATTAGCCAAAACTCTCCTGGCTAAAAAGAAGGGGATTTGAGGTATCACACTCCCAGACTTTACTACAAACTTTACTACAAAGCAATAGTAATTAAAACAGCTTGGTACTGGAACAAAGACAGACACACAGACCAATGGAACCATATAGAAAGCCCAGAAGTAAAACCACATATATATGGACACCTGATCTTTGACAAAGGAGGAAAGAATATACAATGGAACAAGGACAGCTTATTCAATAAATGGTGCTGGCAAAACTGGTCAGCAACATGCAAAAAAAAAAAAAGAAACTAGACTACTGCCTTACACCATGTACAAAAGTCAGCTCAAAATGGATAAAAGATTTGAATGTAAGACCTGAAACCATAAAATATATAGAAGAAAACATAGGTTAAACATTACAAGACATACATCTCAGTAATGCCTTTGAGGACGCATCCCCCAAAGCAATAAAAATGAGAGAGAAGATAAACAGATGGGATTAAATCAAGTTAAAAAGCTTCTTTACAGCAAAAGAAACATTAACCAAAATGAAAAGACTCCCCACTGATTGGGAAAAAATCTTTGCACCCTATACAACTGACAAGGGACTGATCACAAAGATATACAAAGAACTGACAAGACTCAAGAAAATCAAAGCAAATGACCCAATTAAAAAAGTAGGCAGAAAAAAGAAAAATACCAGATGATTCCTCCCCTAGGAGGAATATAAAGGAACCAAATAAGGATCAAGGAAAGGAATAAGAACAACAACAACAATAATAATAATAATAAAGACACAACAAAAAACAAAAATTAAAAGACAAGGACAAATTGGGGACACTTAGGGCAGAGGGGGAGGATTGAGGACAGATGGGAGCACAGAGGACTGAGGTGATGGTGCATTGGTGTTTTGGTGATAAGGAATACATGGGGATTACAATTGATGTCAAATATATATAAATAAAGGAAAAAATAGATTTAAAAAAATGGGCAGAAGAACTTAAGACACTTCACCAAAGAGAACATACACATGACCAACAGGCACTTGAGAAAATGCTCAGCATCCCTCATAATCAGGTAAATGCAAATTAAGACCACAATGAGGTATCACCTTACACCAGTAAGAATGGCACATATTGAAAAAAAACAACAATAAATGTTGGTGGGGATATGGAGAAAAAGGAACTCTACTACACTCCTGGTGGGAATGCAAGTTAATCCAACCACTATGGAAGACTGTATGGAGGTTCTTTGGTCTACTAGATATGGAACCACCATATGATCCAGCAATCCCACTGCTAGGGATCTACCCAAAGGACACAAAAACACCGATCCAAAAGAGCACCTGTACCCCCATGTTTATTGCAGCACTATTTGTAATTGGTAAGACCTGGAAACAACCCAAATGCCCAAAAGTAGATGACTGGATCAAGATGATGTGTTACATATACATAGTGGAATACTATTCGGCAATGAAAAATGACAAACTAGGATCATTTATGGAAACATGGATGGAGCTAGAAGGACTTATACTCAGTGAAACAAGTCAGAAGGCAAGAGAAAAATATCGGATGGCTTCACTATTAGGAGGAATATGAAAGAACAACAACCACAACAAAAAATAAAAAAGAAAACAACAACAAAAAAAAAAGAGAGAGAAAGCTGAAGGAAATGGGCAATTACAACCAAAAACAAACAAACAAAAAACTCAACAAGATCAAAAGGTCAAAGATAAACCAAAGGGACCATGGGGTGGGAGGGAGGAAGGGAAGGGCAAAGACGGGGATGAGGGCATAAAGAACACAAGGGACTGAGGCGATGGTGCATGGGGAAATGGTGGTGGGAACTCCCTGGGGACTACAAATGATGTCAAATGTCAAATACAATTAAATAAATGTATTTTAAAAATAAAAGAAAATTGACTCTAACATGTCCAACAAGAATTCAGATCATGAGGAAAGAGGCAAAACTCCAGAGGTTAGCTTCCAAATTCAGTCAGCTAAGCCACTGGAAAACAAAGTAACCCAGGGACAGGCCAAAGGAACTAGGAGTGTGTATCAATTCCTTCCCTGTCTGCCTTTCCCCTTCTTCCCCATCCTTCATTTGTCTATGTCCCTGTATCACATAACATTAGGACAGAAGGAAAACCACAATGTCCACATGTATGATGCCCTCCAAAATTAACCAGAATGCTATAGTCAGGAGAATGAAAATCCATAAAAGTTTCTTGTGGTTCAGTCATTATTTACTTTCATAACGCTTCAAAAATAGGATGGTCTATTCTATTTATATAGAAAAGTAGGGATATGTAATCTCATAAAATGCCATTGAGAAAAAAAGATTACAAATTCTGCCTCTACATATGAGAAATACTTTTACATCTTAAAGCCTGGTAATTTTCAAATTCTTTCATGTTTAACTTTCCAGCTAACCTCTTTTTCAATGTGTTCCATAATATAACCTTTAGTGAAGCTGAATTTAAATTAATTTTATTTTGAGAAATTTCCAACATTCCTTCTTAAATTCTGCAATACTGGGGCCTCCCTGGTGGCACAATAAGTTAAACAACGCACTATGAAGCAGACTGCAGCCTCTGCAGCATGAGTTTGATCCCTGCTGCCAACCAGGGAGTTGGCCCACATGGCACAGCAGACCTCTCCCGCCCGCCCACTGCTCCCCTATTTTGGTAGATCTGCCTGTTCTGTTCTCCACACTGTCTCTGGTGAATCCTCTCACCCCCCATACCTCTGGCCTGTGACCCAGCTCTTGTATGCATAAATAAATACATTTTTTTAAAAAAAATAGTAAATAATAATTAAATTTGGCAGTACCAAATATCCAGGATTGAAAGCTTCTAAATTTTTCTACCCCACCCTTCTGGAGTTGTTTATAACCTTGCTGTAGATATTTAAGGATAGTCCACTTTAAAAAAAAATAATAACAAATCTTTGGGAATTGGTCACAAAACAGATGCCATTATAAGATTATCAGTCATCAGATAAAAAGAAAGTTCAGGGCTTGTGTTTTTAAATGATGCTGTAGAAGTCAGAATGTGTTCAAAGCACAGTTTCGGATGCTTTCCAGTGCATATTACCCCCTAACTCAGCATGGTTCATAATTATGGCATTGTGGAAAAAGCCAAGGGAGAAAATTGTATCTGTAATTTTCACAATCATTTTCCCCTGGGTGCCAAAGATAATTTAGATAGCCAAACAAATCCCCTATGACAGAGCTGAAAGGGTTCAAAATTGAAAATTCCCCTTGACTTTCTATCTTTTTCTGGATAACAAACCTACCCAACCCATACCCTTTGTCCCAAGAATTTTATTTTCCTAACTCTCAGTGATATAACTATGGTTAAACTCTTTCCTGAAAAAAATTAATTGGCAGGCAGCAACCAAGTTGAACAGATATTTATGTTGTCTCTGTATTTTTGCCTTCATATATAATATAAACATATTGAGCTCTGAAACTACATGGCTTTCTGCCTAGATACTCACTGTTTTGTTTATTCTAAAGTGCTTGGTGAGAATCTGTTAATATCACTTAAATCTGGTTATGGGGGAATCCATCAAAGAAAAGTCACTAATACCCAAATCAGTCAATGTTGTTTATGCCCTAGGCATCTTCCCCCTGAAAGACAACCTGGAGATAAGAAGAAACAAGAATTGCAACAGAAAACTGAATTTGAATCATAATTACAATGAATTTTATTTTCTTCAACTTCAAATTCAATACCTAGGTCACATTTATAAAAAAATGTGTGATAGTCACTGTTTATAAGTTTAGCCATAAGTAGTTGAACAAACAAAACCTCTGGAAACCAGTGCACCCCGAAGCCTTGACATTAAAAACTTGCTTTAGGAAAAAGTATTTGAAATAGTTAAATAGATATATCAGCAGCCTTTCCCCCTTCTTCTAGGAATTATAAAAATGAAGAAATTGCTTTTAAGTAATTATTTTCTTTGATAAGAATGCCTACTTGCTTGGGATTATTACATTTTTACAGAGTACAGAGAAAACACAATTGTTACACAGGAGAAGAGATGACAGGGAGAGAGAATGATATGGTCTATATATTTTTTTTTCTTTACAGGGTCATTAGATTAAAACATTGGGGACTGAATGTGCTGAAATGGCAAGACTTTGGTGCCTTGTCTAAGGCAGAGGAGAGTGTGAAATGATAACTTTTAGCTCTACATAGTAATACTAATTCGTTCTATGCAACCATGCTGATTACTGGTTACATTATTGGCTTTTATACTTTAGACACAGATGGAATAAATAACATAACAATAAAATATTTTAATGTGGAAGTACTTGTATTTTTTCTTTTCTTCATTTGAATTCATAGTCTAATCCAAAAGTAGTATCATTTAAGGGTACTTCTCCTTGATTTCACTTTGGGGTTTTATAGAAATGAATTGGTTGATTTGTGAGTATGTGCACTCTTTTTCCTCTTTGAAAAGGTGGTTTGGGAACCATGGCATGTAAGCAATACCCACTGGAATTAAGGTGACTCACCTCGGGGGAGAAGGCCTGAAAGGAATCTGAAGACCCAAAAATAAGGGACAGAGGTTGAGATCTATTCTGTGACAACTCAATGATTCAGAGACTAGGTATGATCCAAAAGAACAGGTCTTCCTCCCAGATGCTAAGCTAAACTATATTTCTCAATCATTCCAGCAGTTTGACGGAGCTGTGTGACTGACTGACTCGTCAATGCTATAGAAGTGTCGTGTACCTCCCTCATGGTTCTCTATGTTCTCCTGAGAAATGCATTAGAAACATTTAGATCTATGTCTTGTTCTTGCCTTATCTCTAATATTCTTCTTATTCCAGAATTTCCTTTATTAAGTCATTTGTTGTCACTTCCTCTCACTCTGAGCATTTGCTCACCACCTTACACATTTGCATCTGTGAGGTTACAGTTTATTCCATAGCTTTTATATGAGTAGATTCTCTCCCCAGACAATGAATTTCTTCAAGAGGGGAAACCACCCTTCCCTGTGTTCTCCTCTGGCCCCAACAGCACACCTGGCCCAGTGCCCCAGACATAAGAAACTTGAAATCTCACATTTAGGCAATTTTTATCCACCAACTAAGGCGATCTTACTAAAATAAGCATTTCTAGTAATTAGCAACACATTTCTAATCTCTAGGTGTCCGTCCCGTGCCTTCCTTAGCCAAAAATCCATTTAGAAAACGAGGCTCCATTTGGTGAGTTAGTTTCAGATTCACAGAAACATCTGCTCATCTTCTTGAGCATCGAGCAATATGGAAGGACCAAAACACCAGTGGATCAACAGCAAAGACGAAAATCCAGCAACCTTAGTCTACCTTTTCTATGAAAACTCTGATATTCTTTTAAAATAACCTCTAATGTTTAACTCAGTCCAAGTCTGAGTTTAAACAAGATAAACCGGTTAATTTTCCTCATATGAAAAAGGAACTTTATGCCCCTTTGCCAGTCTACTTAATAAGTAGAATTAAAGAATTCAGAGATCTTTAAAAATTTACATGTTCATAAGTGAATATTTTCCACCCACAGGCTGAAAAAGAATCACTTTTTAAAAAAATCTTTCCAACCTTTCTCAAATTCTTTTTTCCTATTTATATGGATGTTACTAATTCATTTTTCATAAAATATGAATGCATTGCAGATTGTTTATTTAACAGCAAAAAAAAAGTGAATATTCCCAAGAGAATAGACCCTCAATATTGACTAAAATTTAACAACTTTTCTCAAGTCAACTCATACATGCTCCTCACAACCACCACCGTCTTTCAAGGTTTCATATCTCCTCATTTCTCCCCCTCTCCCCTCTGATCCCTCACAAAGACACTCTTACTCAACAGGAAAATAGAATTCCTAGGAGAGGGAACCCCTCATCCTCTTCATATCAAGCATGCAAGCATGGGCATAATCTGCAAATCCTTCCCTGCCATCTCCCTTTCCACGAGGTAACAATATCCATCATCCTTTTTTCTCTTCCAAATAGCTGTCAGCTCCCCATCAATTAATCTTTGACAGCGATTCAAACATACTCGAGTCTCTCCCATCACATATAAAAACCTTCCACAGACCCTACACTTTGACTTCCTATTCTTTTCTTGTAAGACTTGCCTACACTGACTATATTCAGTTATATAGCCCTCACTCTTTACTCTGCTCAAATCTATTTTTCTCCTTATCTTTCCACAAAGATAGCTATTACTAAGATCACCAATGACTTTCCAACTCAATAACTCTAAAAGACTTTTTCAAACTCACATTATTTGAGCAGCACTTGCTATTGCAAACACCATTCCATCTGTATAAAAAACAACTTCCTTTTATGCCCCTGTGACTTTGTAGCTTTCCATCTTACATGATATTCTTCTATCTCCACTGTAGGTTGAATTCCTTCACTTACCCATGAAAGAAAGGTCCTTAAGGCTTAGTTATAGGTTCTCTTATCAACCCTTAGCTCTACTAGGCAATTGTACCCATGGTCATGAGTTAGCAATATTTATGATGTACAAAGGTTTACTTTCAGTTGAGGCTTCTCCTTTAGGTACCAGATATTAATTTCAATTTGATATTTCTACTTGTTTCTCTCAAAGTCACCCCAAATCTATCATGCTCAAAAGTGAACTTGAAATCTGTGTCCCAAATCTGATCTGCTTCTAGTGTCTGGTGTGATTAACCATCCAGTTGTAGAAATTTAATTTACTTCTCCTGACCCCATATTCACTCAGTGATTTTTGGCTACTTTACTCCTAACTCCTTCTGAAACCATCTACTTCTCTCCATCTTCACACTGCCACTGGAATCCAAACTCATCATATTTGGCCTTGTAACCTCTGCAATTCACTACAGGTGTTCACCAAGTGCCTATAAATCCTGTCTTTGTTGAGCTAAAAAGTGCTGTTTAAAACATAAAAAGCTGAAACTTTTTCATTCACATATTTTCAGTGATTTCCTTGGCCCTAGGATTAAAGCTCTTTATTATGACCCATGGGCCTTGCTTTACCTGGCCCCTGACAGCTCTCCAGCCTCATATAATACATTACTTCCCCCAAATCTACCCTTTAGGTTTCCCCCATGTCACTCTGGTGTTCCTGCACTCCCTGGATTTGTAATGCCTTGACCTGCCACAGGGACTCTGCTTCTTCCCTCCCTGCCCTTTACCTAGTTTAATGCTTATTTATCTTCAGATTGCCCCTCCAAGGGAAGAGTTCCCAGACAAGAACAAACTCTCTATTAGTACCTAGAGTAAAATCATGGGGGAAACCTTCCTATTTGGTATGATTTGCAAAGTTGTTATGTGGGGGTCTAAGAATGCACAAAAATTTTTCCACATAAATTAATGGTAATAGTCTTTCCAGTGTAAAACATAACCTATCAAATGGGAAATTTTCACTTTCAAATGGTGGGGGAAATCTGCATGCCCTTTTGAACATCCCTCTTTTGTTCTTCAGTCTCTATTCTTTTATAGAAAAATTGTTTTATTGCCAATTAGTGATGTCCTGAAACTTCTTACAGGGAAGATGCCTGCAGAGAAACTATGGGACATTTGAATTAAGAACGCCTGGAAACTGGCATGAACAAAGAACAGCAGAACTTTCACTAGTGACTATTTCAATGATTAACATTGTCCTTAAAAGGAGGCATGCAATAGTGATTTTCCTTTGATAGCAGATTATAAGATTTAAGATAAGAAAGGGTAATTCTGAAAAGAATTGACTTAAGAGAAACTCTACAGAGTACTCCCTAGTTCTTTTTCTTTTTCCCTATGCACAGCAATTCTATTAAAGATCTTCCATCCTAAGAGTTTGAATGGTTTGCTTTTTTTTCCCTGTGTGTATGCAGATAGTGAGACATTTTTTAGAACATGCTCCCCTTAACTGTTTGAGGTTCCTGGGTGCCTTTCAGTTGTGTATTTATATAACCTTCTTGAACAAAAATTAAACTCTGCTTATTGTGCTTTAGGATCAAAGTTCTGCTTTCAGAAAACAGTTCACCTTCCTGGCAGGACATCTAGCCTTAGTCACTGAGAGTCTTGGACAATTTTGACATTCTTTTGCATAAAGACTGACTAAGTGAACAAAGGAGGGGACAAAATGGAGTGTTGTTGCAAGCACTTGGGGAAGTAGATAGAACTTTTCTGAGGTCTAATGTGGCTTAACCGCTCTTTCTAAGAAGAGTCAGTCCTGCTGACTCTCCAAGAGGAAAAAAAAGGAGGAACTTAGAAATGGCATGTGGTGCAAGGGGTTGAACGCTGCACTGTGGGGGTTCTGCAGCCACTGTAGCACAAGTTCGATCCCTGGCCAAGATGAGGATCCACATGGCACAGCACACCTCTCCTGCCTCTTCCACTACTCCCCTCAGCAGTGCATTTCAGTTGATCTGCATATTCTGCTCCCCACTGTGTCTCTGCTGAATCCTCTTACCTGCCCCCACCATGCCTCTGGCTTGTACTCCAGCTCTTATATGCATTAATTAACTAAAAAAAAGAAAGAAAGAAATGGCGTGTTGCTCCTAGGAGGGTACATGATAACCATATGCTTAGAAGGTCTCCAAACAAGTAGGTGCAATTGTGCTTATAGGAAGTTAATTGGAAGAACTAACATTATTAAAATAGCCATATTACCAATAGCCATTTACAGATTCAACTCAATCCCATAAAAATCTCAACAACTTTCTTCAAAGAAATAGAAACTCTCCATTAAGGAAAACTTTGTTTGATATTTTAACACAAGAATTTCTTTGGAAAAGTAACTATGACTTAATTAAGATGGCAGTTCATTCAGTCATTCTACAAATACTATTAAGTACCTTCTATGTACCTGGCATTATGCTAATTATGGCAATACAGATAAAATGGTAAACAAGTAATACAAAGTGTGCTCTCAAATAGGACTATAGTTTAGTAAGAAAGATAGATAAGTACAGATGAAAACACAAAGGGAAATAGCAAAACTACAGTAGGAATGAAGATATTGTTGCTGGGCTTTCTGCCAATTGCAGAGAATAGTCTTGGCATCTTCGGTAAGTGAAAGGGAGCACAGGGAAAGAAAAAACCAAGGACAGCACAGCTGAACATTTCAGGAGGGAATAATAGGAGACAGCCACATAGGAGGAACAACCACAGCACAGGTAAGCCAAGAATGGGCTTCAACAAAGAGGGAAATTACAGATTCCCTCTTACAGATACATAACTTCCACATGGATCCATTCAAGGCAGTCATTCCAACAATTCCTCTTGAATCATCTTACCAAAAGTTTGTGTCATTTCTACAAAGAAATGGAAAACATTCACTGCTCACAGATTGGAAGAACTAACATTATTAAAATGGCCATACTACCAAAAGTCATTTACAGATTCAACTCAATCCCATAAAAATCTCAACAACTTTCTTCAAAGAAATATAACAAATATATTTTAAGACTTTTTTATTTATTTATGCTCATAAGAGGTGTATAGGCCAGAGGCAGAGGGTGAGAGAGTATTCACCAGCAACAGAGAGGGGAGCAGAACAGGAAGATGGACTGAAAAACACTGCAGGGGGTGAGGCAGGAGAGGTCTGCTGCACCATGTGCATCCTTTCCCAGACCAGGGATCAAACTCACACTGCAGTGGCTACAGAAGCTCCATAGTGTGGCGCTCAACCTGTTGTGCCACAAGGGAGGCCCCAAAATAGAACAAATATTGATGGAATTTATATGGCACAACAAAAAGCTCAAATAGCCAAAGTTCTCCTTACTAAAAAGGAGAATACTGGTATCATGCTCCCAGACTTCAACTATACTACAAAGCCATAATAATTAAAACAGTATGATACTGGAACAAAAACAGACACACAGACCAATGGAATCGAATAAAAAACCCAGAAATAATGTCACACATATACAGACAACTAATCTTCCATAAAGGAGCAAAGAATGTTCAATGGAACAAGGACAGTTTATTCATTAAGTGGTGCTAGGAAAACTGAACCACCATATGCAAAAGACTAATGCTGGACTACTACCTCAGACCACACCACACATCAAAACCAACTCAAAATGGATAAAAGAATTGAACATAAGACCTGAAACCATGAAGTATATAGAAGAAGATATAGGTAAAACACTACATGACATACAAATCAGTAACATCTATAAAGTCTCACAAAGATCTACAAAGAGCTCACATGACTCAACAAAAACTAAGTAAACAATACAATAAAATAATAGGCAGAAGAGCTAAAAAGAGATTTCTCCGAAGAGGAAGTATAAATGACCAACAGGTATATGAAAAAAACACTTATAATCAGGGAAATGCAAATCAAAACCACAATGAGATACCACCTTCACCAGTGAGAATGGCTAGCAACAACAAATGTTAAAAAGGATGTGGACAAAAAGGAATTCTCCTACATTGCTTGTGGGAATACAAACTTGTTCAACCAACCACTATAGAAAGTTGTGTGGAAGTTCCCCAAACTACTAAAAATGGAGCTTCCATATGACCCAGCAATTCCACGCCTAAGAATCTACCCAAAGGACTTGAAAACATTAATACAAAAGGATTACTGCAGCACTATTCACAATAGGTAAGCTATGGAAACAACCCAAATGCTCAAAAATAAATGATTCGATCAAGAAGATGTGGTGTATATATGCAATGGAATATTACTCAGCAATCAAAAATGATAAACTCAGGCCTCCATGGTGATGCAAGGGGTTAAGTTGCAGCACTGCAAAGCTATATGCAGCCACTGCAGCACAAATTTAATCCCCAGTCAGGGAGGTGACCCACACAGTGCAGCAGACTTCTCTTGCCTTGCCTGCTGCTCCCCTCAGCAGTATTTCAGTAGATCTGCCTGTGCTGCTCCTTACTCGTGTCTGGTGAATACTCTCACAAGTGGGAATATTCTCATGTCTGGTCTATACCTCAGTTCTTGTATGCATAAATAAATAAATATTTTTTAAAAATAAAACAACAAACTCATGCTATTTGCAGCAACATGGAAGGAGCTGGAAGGGATTATGCTCAATGAAATAAGCTAGAAGGAAAAAGAAAAATATCAGATGGTTTCACTTATGGGAAAAATATAGGGGAACCAAATAAGGAATCAGAAAAATAATAATTTTTATTATTATTACAAATAAAAAATTAATGGGCAACTATAAATCAAACATTCTGCAAGGGAAAGGGAGGAAGAGGAATCAAAACAGATGACTATGGTGATGGCACACAGGTGAATTGGTAGTGGGAATTTTATGGGGACTACACCTGAGAAGAGAAAGCACACATTGTAAAAAATAATGATGTAAAATATTAAAAAATAATATTATTGATAATAAATTATAATCAGTCATCCAAAAAAAAAAGGTTGTCATTTCAAGGGAAAAAAAATAAAAGAGGTCTATGAGATCTCCAGCTCCCTTTGTTATCAGGAATATTGTGTTGGTGCCCAGAGTTCCTGCTTGTCAACTGGGTGTAGGGCATGCAGGGAGCCTCTCACCAAGGACAAAAGTCCTGGTATGAGGAACATACTGGGAAGTCAGTATCTGCTGAAAACAGCAGGCAGACAATAGACATAATATGCTTTAGCCAGCAGGAACAATGGAGCCCCTTGTCACTCCACCCTAGCTCACACACCCAACAATGTCTTCCCCTGTACATGCACACTCCCTGCATACTTGCCCACCTTTGTACTCAGTGTTAAATACAGGACAGCCTTTGGACGGGGCTGCACATTACTCCCGTGTAGCCCTCTGGGCTTCTCATTGCTCCACATGGACACTGAGTAATCTCTCTCATCATCCCACACCGCTCCCAATACTGCCGCCTCACAGAGGCAACAGGAATCAACATACCTGTTTTTTTTTTATTTTTTATTTTAAAGATTTATTTATTTATGCATACAAGCACTGGGGTACAGGCCAGAGGTGCAGGGAGGTGAGAGAATCCACCAGACAGAGCAGGGGGCAGAACAGGCAGATGGACCGAAACATACTGCTGAGGGGGGCAGCGGGCCAGACAGGAGAGGTCTGCTGTGCCATGTGGGTCCCGTTTCTGGCCGGGGATTGAACTCGCGCTGCTGTGCAGCAGATACTTCACAGTGTGGCGCTCAACCTGCTGTGCCACCAGGGAGGCCCTCAGCACGCTTTATATGGAATTCCTCGCCTACACCATAACTACACTCTATATCCCATTAACTGTAAAGGTGAACAAATAGTTTGTTCCACTATCTTAGCTACTCGATAAATTATATTGCATATTATTATGTGTCAATGTTATCGGGAGAACCATGACATTATAAAAGCAAAGACGCTAAAGTAGAAATAAAATGTACTTTGGAACCTCATTGCTGCAGGTTTAAATCCCAGTTCACCTTCTTAGGAATACAGAGGCCTTGGACTACTTAGCACAGCCTCTATCCATAAAGATAAAACAGGACCCTGAATGAAGTGCTCTGCAGAACTAAACAAGATAATGTGTACAAAGCACCTAGGAAAAGCTCTGCAACAGAATTTAGTAGTTCAGAAAAAGGTGGTCCTCAATCTCTGGTCCTCTCCTGCTCCCCTTTATACCAGTTCTCCCTCACTGGGAGAACATATATGGACACCATGGCTTAGCAACTGTCCACATTCCCTGCCCTGCAAACAGCTGCCCCTTGGCCATCCCTATGTGGATGTCTAAAACACAGAGCTGTGTCTTGCTTTAGGACCATCTTGGCAGGAAATTGCAGGGTCCAGATACCCTGACCATGGTATATAAAAGGGAAGGACATGATTCTTAGGTTTCATGGAATGTTTTCACTATGGGAAATGGTATGACTGAAGGGGCTCTAGATTGGGGTCCCCTAGTATTCTGGGGCAAGCAGAGAATCTTCTTGTCCAGCTAAGGACAGCACAACTTAGAAGTATATGCTATAGGACTATAAGAGTTTATAAGGAACAGTCTTTCTACCAGACTATTTCACTTGTGTTCCTACAACAATCTGCCTCCCTAAGCTACCCCCCTCCCACAGCTATTTATAGGATTGCTACTCATCTTCTTTCCTTTTCTTATTTGAAACTCATTGTTCATCTCTAATAAGTTCAAGGTCTTCAGATTCTTGTTCATTGCTCTGCATATCACATAATATTCTTTGGATAAAAGAAATAAGATCTTACATAAACTGTATTCACTACTGTAGCATTTAGTATGTAGATTAAAATAAATAATTCCACTACTTTTAGTTATACTTTGTGTAATGACAATTTAAAGATAAGAACAATTTCAGAACCTGAGATTAAGTCTGAGAAATGACACCCATAATGTTTTAAGTCTATATCATCCAAAAGCTGATAGATATTAGCTACATTTATGGCCACCTGATTATCCAAAATACCTTTATTTAAATTAACAATAACAAAAGTCAAGTTGGAGGAGCATGTGCCAGAGCCTTGCCCCTGGCAAACAATGGCTGACGTGGAGGAATCTTTATAATAGGTAGCATAGGTGGTGGTATCATTAATGCAATCCAAAGGTCTTCACTTTTCTCTTGAAAGCTAAGGTTTCAAGAGTTGGGAGATAGCTTTAAAATTTGCGGAGATCTATTTTCTATGCTTGACTGTAGTAATTTCAAGTCAGAGGGAAAGAAGATTGCTGAAATTCCATCACAAGTGGTGACTTAATAGGAGTCACACCAGCAACAAGAAATGGACCAGTGGCCAAGGGTGGGTCAGCCATGTTGGATGGCATTCTCCCAGCTTTACTGAAGGAGCTGGTACATTGCTGACAATATGTGCTTCTGCACAAGTTTCCAATGTCCCTCAGTTTACTGAAAACCCCTCCCAGGAACCCAGTTACCATCCTAACCTTTTAGAGACCATCAACAAAATGGACTTTTTTCCCAGGAATTCAGAAGTCAGTCTGTTCTAAAAAACATAAGTGACTCTTCTATGACCAAAGTTATGTGACACTTAGCACTTTTTTCTATTTAAGCAACATGGGGGGAGGATATTAAAAAATAATACAATTATTTATTCACATTTGTATTTCATTTGTAACCATATAAATGTCTAATATCTTTAAAAGAAAATATAATAAGTACTTCATCTTCTGATGAAGGGCCAAAGGGCAAAGAGTGCTGTAGGCACCTGTCTGCCTGTTTTTCTGTGTTCTATTAGGCAAACAAACAAACAAAAAATCCTGGAACTTAAAAAGAAATTAACAACAACAAATTTTCAAACATCCAATTCAATGGTCATTTATAGATATATTCCTGAGTCACTTAAACATTTCTTCATGCCCGTCAAAGAGACATATGATTCATTAAATAGTCAGAAGGAAAAGAGTAAAAATACCCAACACAAATGTCAGGGGTAGGATACACTGAGTTCAGAAATGTTCTGTGTCAGGGATGGTCCATCTCCAGGGTCCTGATGTTCTAGAGACATGTTCAAGTTGCCTGAGCCACGGTTGGCTCTAAGCCAGGGCTGTAGGGTCAGCAACCTGGGTGGTGAAAGGAAAGACAAATGCTGTGTGACCTTCTCCATGGGTGCTTCATTACACTGTGCTCTCAATAAGGATCCTCTCGTTCCTTCTTGAAATTCCAGGTATGACTCGCTCTCCTCGCTGATTCATTGCAGGGTTCATCTTTAAAATACAAAAGCTAACCTGCTGAAATACCCCAAGGCTGAAAGCTTAAAATATATGAAAGATGGGTAAGTGCACCTGGGGCTCCAAGGACCAATGCCATAAAACTGTCATCATTTCCCACCAAATGTTATTTCACCCACTCACTTGATGTACATCTGTGGCCCGTTCACACTGCATATGGCTGTGGACAGAAAATGTCTCAGTTCAAAACTAGCACAGTGGGTATGGAAGAGGCTTGTACAGCAGTGTTGGCTCTTTCTTCGTTTTAGCTGTAAACCTTGTCACCCTAACATAAGGGTGTTGAACAAGCCACATGGAGGCTCAGAGCTTCCAAATATGGGTTCCAGCTCTGTGGCTGACTTACTAATGTGTGGTTTGAGCAAAGTATATATAAAAACCTAAAATGCTAAAAGCATCTACTCTCTGTTACCTTTAAATATGGCAATATTTTTAATAAAACAAACAAACAAGAGTCTATTCTAGATGAAAAGGATTCAAGAGCGAGTCCCTCAGTCTCTCCTAGGTGCCCTTCTAAAGTAGTTAAAGCTCCTTCCAGGTAGGAATGTTTCATAGTCTCACACAATGAATGCTGCCCTTTAATCTGTGTCCTTCTCTCCTGAACACTTAAGAGAGATAAGGGCGCTGACCTGACCCACTCTTCACTCATTAGTAGTTAGCAAAACTGAGTGGCTAATTATACACTTCCTGCTTCCCTTTACTTTTCCTGACTGAGTAATATTTCAGAAAATCACTCAATGAGATTTTAGAGAACTTATAAAATAAATTTCTAAACCACTAAAAGGAATAGAAATCATACAATCTCTATCTTTAAGAAGTTTAGAACACAGTTATAGAGGAAAATAACACTAAAAATTTAAGCAACGATATAAAAGAAAATATAATTAAGATTTGATATAAGTAATACAATAAACACTATGGCAGGAGAAGTGACTGCAGGGACAGCAATGTAGAGAACAAGAGAGCACTCCATGGAGAAGCAGGAGGTATTTAAATTGAGTGAAGGGAAAGGGTATGTCAAAGCAAGGGTTTCTGGCTTTTTGTGTGTGCAGTAGACCCTCTGCAAGCTGAAATTTAAGGCCTTGTCACAATATTTCAAAATACAACAAATAAAAGCCATAGGGTCACAGAGGAAATCAATTATAGCCATTTCTGCTGTAACGCTTGCCTTGTTACCACCTACTCTGACTCCATGCCTTGTGCCATGCTTGCACAAAGCATCCCCATTAGTAGAGTCCTTAATCTTTGCCTCATTCCCTTTAGAAGGGACACTGAAGCCACTGACCCCAGTGCTGTTGAGCTACATGAGCTGAGGCAGTAGAAAGAACTATGAAGGGGAGGAACCTGGTTCTCTTGCAAACTTGTGTGGGTAAGTCACACATGTTTGTGATAGTTCCCAAAAAAGCAATGAATGAAAAGGAGGAATTAATGGGCTCTGTCAGCTTCATACTTATGCATTTCACACAACTTCAAATACAACCAAATAAAAGCTTGAAAGCCAGTGAATAAGATAACCTCCAATTCCTTTCTAGTTCCAGCCTTCTAGAACCTTCTAGAGCAAGACACACCAAGGGAGACTATTCTACAAGCATGAGTAGACAGTCACTTTTCGGCTATGACATATCAAAGATACCTATTCCAAATCACCTCTGCTCATTGTTCCTCAGTTTCCATTTCTTCAAACCTAGGAGCCAAAGGTGGCATATGGAAATCACTAACTACAAGTCTTAACACATAAAAGTACTTTTAACTATTCCTTTCAGTATGGGACAGTTTAGCACAATAGTCAGGGCTCCAGTCTAAAGATGGTCATACAGGGCAACTTAGTTTTGGGGAGCTAGGAAAAGAAGGGCACACAAATGGGGTGCTACCACTCAGACCACACACTAACAACTTGCTTCCAAGTAACTGTCCTGCTAATGTTATTTTAAAACAGAAAGGTAAAACTCATCTGTAGTACAAACAATGGGCTTGCCAGCTGTCTCTTAAAATAGCTTATTCTTTAATGTAGAGTAAGAAGAACCTACTTAAAAGCATCTTTCTTTGTCTTTGCTTAGCAAGCCCTTCTGTCCCAATAAGGTAAAAATAAACTAGATGCCAATCATTTTAATTATTACCAACTTGAATTGGGAGAATATTTTACTATAAATACGTTTTTGTTGCACAACCATTTGAGAACTAGCAAGCACTAAACTCTCTGTGATAACTCAGGAAAAATTTTCCTATGCATGAATCTCCAGCACATAGCTTGCTTTTCTATAGAATGCATTTCTCCTCTTTGCCCTGAATGACTTCTTGAGTTACACTCCTTCATAATAGTTTCACAGCAAGCTGCCTTGATAGAATTTCACATTGGCTTACAAATTGGAACACTGAGAACACTGATCTTCGAAGCAGTCTTGCATATATCATTCATGTACAAGCAAGTGAATTTCTTGTTTCATATAAAACTCTCATTCTCTCATCCCTTTTTAGGTTCTCCCAAGGTATCTTAATGGTGGGCTGATGTTGCTGATGATTCATGAGTTCGTCTCCTTATATTTTCCTTCCCTTTAGTTTCTCTTCTGTTGCTAATTTCACGTTTAAACTCAACTTTAACTGTGCTCACACTGGCCATACCCTTCTAAACCTACCAAAAATGACAATACCACATTCCTCTATAAGTAGATTTGTTCATGGAGTCAACAAGCATTTCATACTTACTGGATCTTTGCCAGGATCTAAGAAAACAGAGTCCATACTTCCAAAAAAAAAAAAATACATATGCACACACACATATATTCTCTGAAAGGTGGGCAAAGAAAAATGGATTTTAGGAAAAAGACAGTATAAAAAAAGATAGTATAAAACAACATATAACAGATAATTATAATACAAAGTAAATGGAGTGATAGCAAGCACAAAACTCTCCTTGATAACTCAGGAATAATATAAAATGTTTCAATTCAGCCTTCAAATTAAGAAGCTACACAATTAGACACAGAAGGGCAAGTACCCAAGGAAAGAAGCGGAAGCCAAGCTAAACAGGTGGGTCAATACAAAAGTCATTCACATGTTGTAACAGAAATTGACTCTGAAAAAGCAGAAAAAGCGAACTCTGTTGGAAGGATATGCTGAGTCACAGTGTCAATGGGAGTCTAACACACCAAATATGGGAAGTAGTCACAAAGTATCCCGGGACTCTGGACACCAAGAAATAAGAATAAGAACCATCCTTTAGCAAGAATAATGACTAGGTTACTGCTACCACCAACACTCAAAGCCAGAGGACACCACCATGAGCACCATGAATCAGTTCAGATAAGCCTTTGACCCACTGACCATCGCTCTGTGTTCAATCATGGCAAGGGAACCTAAATGGCTGAGCCTGAGTCACATGACTCTCCCCAGCACCTGATGTCAAAGGCAGATAGAGAGAGAGGTCAGGATAGTCTCCCTCCAAGGTTGAACATAACAGACAGCTGCCTAAAAGCAGACTAACTGAGCAGTCAGAGTGAAACCTGGGAACATAAGTTTGCCCCACTCTGCCCTGTTAGTATCCAGGGCTGCTGTAACAGGACTTGTCAGCTGTAGAATCGAACTGATTCCTCCAACTGGGAAGAAAACCTCTTCTTCGCCAGCTCTGCAGATCTGTACCATCTCACTTACCGGCCATCTCATTTAGGTTGAATGATATTCCTTGTGAGTCTTTGACTTGTCTTGCCAACCCAGTATGTGCTTTTTGAACATAGGTATTTCACGGTCATCATCTCTTTTTCAAGTCTCCCTTGTGCTTTCACAAATGAGTTGCCTAATGCACATCTGTGTTCCACATGGATGTTTCGAGGCAACTCAGCGTGTGCATTTGGAAACATGCCACTGTCATTTGGCAGGATCAAATCTCTTCCAAGTCAGTCCTTTTTATTTCAGCTCACAGAAGATTCTTGTCATAAAAGCCTTGAGCTAAACCTCAATAGTACAGATTATAAATGAGCCCAAACCAACGATGTGCGTGTGGCTTTGGAGCTGCTGAAGAGCTGGCACAGAGCATTGCTGGGGCTGCCAGCAAACCCTCTGAAGAAAGCTAAACAGGAATCCGGGCGCTCACTGTGAGGCTCAGGGAATTCCCGCTTATGGCATCATTTCTGATATGGCAGAAGCTAAACAGAGTCTAACTTATCAGTCACTTGACAAACCAAATAAAAGGACTGCAGAGCAGCCTTTTTTTTTTTTTTTTTTCCTAATCTAGGTGAAAGGAACAATGTATTTCACTTGACTCAGGAAGAAAAGGATTGCACTGGTGGAGAGGATAGTCTCCCCTACTCTATTTGAGGTTATAATGGGAATTTTATCTAAGGCCTCAGATGTTCCCCTCTTACAATTGTTTCTGCTTTCAGCCATGACTAGCACATAGGGAGGTTTTTATCCTCCCACTTCTCCAGGTAATCATAATAACCTTCTTTCCTAAATTATCAAAGAGGAAACGAGCAGAATACAGCTCAATTATACCCCTTATGTCTTAAAAAATTACCTCATTACAGGAGAGTCCACTGGGTTTAAAATAGCCACGTGACTAACCCAAGGGCATATTCTAGAGGGGGAAGGCATTCAGGCCCGTGTCTACCTCAAGGCCTCTCCCACTGCTATTCTGTTTTCTCTCTACCCCACAGTGACCACGGTCATCCCTTTTCCCAGAAGTGACTACAGCTGTATTCTGAAGAAGCCTTTATAATTAAGAGCAAGGATACAGTGGTCAGGGCATGCTAACTTGGAGGGTTAAGGTAGTTCTAGTGTCACTGTGCTTCATTCCAGATTTAGAGTTCTCCTGATACAGCTCACCTTCTGCCTCATGCACGAGCCATCCACCACCATCCCCCAGGTTTGGGGACTACAATACGGATATGTGGGTTAAAATCCATCAATGATCCTTTAAAAAAGCCGGGGCCTCCCTGGTAGCCCAGGGGGTTGAGCGACGCACTGTGTGGTTTTGCAGCCACTGCAGCTCAAGAGTTCAATCCCCAGCCAGGGAGCTGACCCCCATGGCACAGCAGACCTCTCCTGCCTCACCCGCTGCTCCCCTCAGCAGTGTATTCCAGTCCATCTGCCTGTTCTGCTCCCCACTCTGTTTCATGTGAATCCTCTCTCCCCACCCACCCACCCCCGTGCCTCTGACCTGTACCCCAGCTCTTGTATATATAAACAACAGCAATAAAAAGCAAAAGCCAAGGATATTTAAAGACTCAAAACCTAGCACCTTCCATGCACAACACAAAACACTTCAACAGAGAAAAGAACCCATTCACAGAGGATTTATGAACCAAAAACAATGTACCGTCCTTACCTAGCTTTTAAGAGAGTATCACCTCTTTTAGAGAAAGACTGTCAAGACAACCAAGGCTAAAGCTAACCTGACAGAACATAAAGCGAAGTAAAGATGTGTGAAGGCAGGAGTCTGAGTCAGCTTGAAAAACAGTGGGAATATTGTACACTGGAGTTAGCTCACCAACCACCAGCCCTCACTCACAACAGAGTGTGAAGCACAAGGAACCTGCGTGTGGGTCCCAACGGTCTTAACTTTTCTCCTGAGGTAGCACACAAATCTCCCTGATTCTAGCACACAAAACACAGGCAAGCGATGCAGTTGAGAGTCTCAAGGTTTTGCTTCTTTGAAATAAAGGACCAATGTCATGTTCAACACCTGCTCGTGAACGGACAGCACACGGCATGGTCATGGTGTTCCCAGAAGGCAGAGGGAACTAAGTGAGACTTTCTACCGGGGAATTCATTATCAAGACTTGTGTCTAGGGTTTGTTTGGTTTTCTTTTTACTTCTTATATTTATTTATATATTTTCTCACATCATTGTTCATCTCTGGACAGTATTTGATTTTTGGAGCATATTTGAAATGAGGAAGCTGTACCAGGTGTAGTCTCTGTACTTCTCCCACCACCTCAGCACCTGTGACCCCTCCCCAAAGTCCCTTGTGTTCTTCCCTCGAGTTTTGGACCCTCTCACCACCTCCCCTGCTGTAAGCCTCAGATGTATGGTCAGCTTGCATATGTCTTTCCTGACTCTTCGTTTCCTTTCTCTGTAGTCCACATACAAGTGAAACCATCTGACATTTATCTTTTCCTTCAGATTTATTTCAATTTTCCAGCTCCATCTGTGTTGCTATAAGTGGCCTGAATTTACCTTTTTAAACCACTAAGTAGTGTTCCATCATGTATATACACCCCATCTAGACCCATTCACCTGTTTGGGGCATTTAGGTTGTTTCCATATCTTGGCTATCAAGCTTTGTTTCTTTTACTGAAGATCAGTTTTCTTAGCCATAAAAAGGGAAGGTGGAACAAGATGTTCTTTAAGATATTCCCATACAGTATTTTAGTAATTCTGAGGTATCCACACTTTGTGTTTATTTACTTCTTTCCCTCTCTGCTTTTGCTATATTGTTTAACATTCACGTTCATGTTTAGATTGCTACATAGTTATTTAGAATATAAATGTGGCAGCATAGCCATAGTTCTGTAGGCAACATATAACTTCTAAGTCTGGATTTCTTAATCTTTAAAACAAGGCGCCTGTCTCATAAAGCCATTGTAATGCCTGACATCACATTAAAATGAGAGAAGGGATCCAAAGTGTGGGGAGCTAACTGATATGGAGAAAGTACTCAAAAGTACTGGCTATTATTGTCTTTTACTTTCACTTGAGAATTTGGGCTTAAAAATGAAGAATACAATGTTAAAGAAAAGCAGACAACCCTCAATTCTGTGAGATCAATAAATGTCCTTTCTGAGAATGAATATAATTGGAAAGCCAATGTGAAAAAGACTGACAATATTTTAAAATCTAGAAAAGTGACTATTTTTCATACCGATAAAAATCTCTCAAAAGAGAAATTCCCAAGACTTGGCAAAATGCTACAATAAATAGTGGTTTTGAAAAGGCAAGCAACTCAAGAGGGCACTTTGGCAAAGCCACATGATTTATCTGGACAGAATTTTTATTTTTTGTCTATACTTCAAAGAAGCAGCTATACGATTCTTTCTAGTGGATCTGTTAAGGCATCTTTTACAAGCTCACTCCCTGAAATTCATTAATTTTAATGTCAAGCTGTGGCAAACACCAAAAGAAAATTATTAAATCTGTATTGTAGGTCACAGCTCAAACCCAAAGGGATTAAAATGTGAGAAAATGCTTAATTTTTAAAATCATTAATTTTAAATTAGTTTGCAAGGGTCTCTTTCCATAGGGTTATGAATACTTATCGTGCTCTCAAAATTGCTAGATTCTTTAGAAAATGTCTGGCCCGGCTGGTTGCAGTGAGCTAGGTGTGGTCACGGTCTCTGAACTCGGCACAGGATAGACTGGAACAGGAGACTGAAAGGGATATAGAATGCCTCTACCTAGCCAGACACTGAAAATGCTGAAATGACTAGCAACCTGGAGAAGGCAGAGTCCAGAAAAGAGGTAGCTGTTCCAGACATAACCTCCTGGCACCCAATCCACAAGCATATTCACAGGTTGCTGCTGTTACTCAACTGATGGCACAATGAGAACAGTGAGTGTTTACTGAGCACTGTGCTGGGCACCTCTAAAAGCTAAAAACATGACACCTCATGTAATCCTCACGACTCTCTGGGCTGTGGACATTTGCCCATATTAGGTTTACTCCTCACCCATACCCACCCCACTCTGTATCACAAAAGAGTTGATGCAGGCTCTCCAGTTGCTGGGTTTGACTAAGAGAGTGGAAGGTAGGAAAGCCAAGGTATCTCTCCCTTCTCTCTATGGCTCAGGACTTCTCCAGCAGCAAAGGGGTGTCCTTCATGTCTCAGTTCCACCATAACTACAGCATCCTCCAGGTGACTTTGACCCCTGGCCTTCAGTAACAGTGAATTCAACAGATTGTCCCTCAGGCTAGGGTTACCAGATGCTCCAGCAATTGTTAGTATGTGGGTTGTTCAATGGCTTTGTTTGGCTTGTTCAGCTTTTCCAACATGCACATAACCAATTGAATTGTCTAGGTTCAAATACTTAAGGTGATTTTTGTTTCTTTTTTATTTTGTTATTCTTATTTTACAGATGAGAAAATCAAAAGGTGGCTTGGCCAGGATTACATAGTTAGAAACTGACAAATTTGGATCCGATACTGTGAAACCAAATTATATTGGCCACAGTGTTATGTTGTCATTTAAAAATGAGATAATAGGGCCTCCGGGATTGCGCAAGGGGTTCAGACACAACACTATGAAGCCATCTGCAGCCACTGCAGCACGAGTTCAATCCCAGGCAGGCAACCCACATGGTGCAGCAGACCTCTCCAGCCTCGCCCATTGCTCCCCTCAGCAGTGTATTTCAGTCTATTCACCTGTTCTGTTTCCCACTCTTGTCATAGGTGAATCATCTTACCCCCCACACCTCTGGCCTGTACCCCAGCTCTTGAATGCATAAATAAATAAAATCCCTTAAAAAAATGAGGTAATATAAAAGTATAAAACTGAAGTATACAAAGGAATTCCTAGCTCCCCCTACATGAACAATCACCTACATGCCTTCTAGTTTGCTGCCAGTCTTCCCCCAAAGGAAATGCCAATGGTTTGGTCTAAGTTGTGAGCTTTGCTTAGAAGTCTGAGTTTATATGCATTAAATCAGTAACAATGCATCTTCCATTCACTAGTTTGGTTCCAGGTTTTTCCTGGGCACCTTAAATTTACTGTTAAAAAGTGAATATATCATAACCTTCCTTAATTAGGTACCAATCTTCATAGAGTAGGTGGTACCATGGTAGACTAGCCAAAGATATTTATATGATTTTTGAAAAATTCAAGAGTCCTTCTGATTCTCCACAAAGTACACTTTCTATGAAACACTTATTTTGTACTTTAATCTATAACCTATCTAATGAAACTTTATGCAAGAGTTGTTTCAGCTTTCACCAACTAACTCAGCCTAATCGCAAAGCAATACAAGAAATAGTTTAAACACACAAACATGAATTTAGTCAATTTTAATTTCTCATCATTTCTGGCTGAAAATTTCCTGTACAAGGGGAGATATTTATGCAAGTAAGAAAACTAATAATAGTAATAATAATAATAAAAAAGAATATTTTCCAAAGGAAGTTTACATAATTCAGAGCACACTTTGATAAAATACATTCACTATTGATTTTCTAAGGCATACTGTAGGAAAAAAGGTAAAGATAAAAAGAAGAAAGTAATAATAATCATTCAAATACTAGTGATAACCTCTTTAATATTTTGACTTCTCTCCTTCCCGTCTTTTGGCTTTTGTCTGTTTCGTTTTACATAGTTGAGATTATACTATGTATAGTTTTGGTTCCAATTTCTTTATCACTTAAATAATTTTAAATATTTACATTTACTAAAAAGCTGCATAAACCATATCAAGTGGCACTGCCACTTTATCTTATGCCTATATTCGAATACAACCTTTTATTATCAGTAGTATTACTTGCAAACATATTTTTGCAAAAATTACTGAATTGTGGATTTTTCCTAGGCTAGGTCCCTAAGATAGAATAAATTCCTTAAAGCATCATTATGTGGCCAAGAAAGTAAATATGCTCAATGCTTAAAACATACGAGCAAACTATTTTTCAGAATAATGTAAACTTTCATTTATATGGTAAAATCACTAAAATACTTGTGGGGTACAGTATATGTATAGTTTCCTAACCTCTTGAATCCAGTTGTATTAAGTAAAACATAGAGACAACAAGTTCAATTAAGAACTTAAATTTGACTGTGGTTTTTATTCATTCACATTTTCTTCCAATTTGTAAAATCTTACAAGCACAAAGAAATAAATACATATGCAACATGCAGGAGTCTATAATGGATTTTGAATTTGCCAGCATGAATTTTCCCATTTTCAACAAGATTGTGGTAATGATGAATCATCTTTTTCATTTGTCTTATCCCTACTGCCCTTTCTAAGGGAAATTCAACTAGAATATCTTCCTTGGTGCTGAGTGGCTCTGACAGTGCAGAGTATGCTAGAAGATATGGATCCTATTCGTGACATTCTAATACAAGCTGAAGAAAGCAATCTGTTGACATTCAGAATGCAATAAGCAGAAAGGAAAGCTACAATTTTCTCCCTATATTCACCTTGCAGAATTTTAGCAAAAGTATTCAGATGTCTTAAAGTACCATTATTTACAACCGCTTTTACAAATGACAAGAAATTTTGTTTAATCTATTCCTCATGGATTTGAAAAATCTAGGACAAATTGTTACCTGACCATTGACTGCTCTGCCCAATTCACTGGGCAGTAGCCATGACTCACTGTTAAATAGTAAGCAACAGTCAGGAGATAGGAAACAGGAGGTGCATCATCCGGCCCTGGCTTTGCCACTAATTGTAAGAGCTGAGTTCCTCAAAACCTCAGGGGCCAGTTTTCACATATATAGTTTGAGCTAAAGAGGAGACAAACGCCTCATCATTTTGAGTCCTAATAAAGCATTGCCTTTTTGATACTAACTTTCTCCTCAATTTCTCTATCTCAGTTTCCCTTGTCAATACCAGTATCCAACCAACTGTGGGAAGGACTTGATGTATTATTTAACATGTTAATTTATTCCACACACATGCATTTCTTGGCATTGTTCTAGTCTCCTGGATCTGAAGCAGTGAACGAGAGAAAGGAGGTCCCTGCTCCCTCCAAAGTATGTTCTGAACTGTACACAAGCAAAACAAAGACAAAATTACTTCAGACAGACAAGATGATGGGAGAGTGACTGGGTGAGGGCAAAGTGCACTATGTTCAAATGCTAGACGATAGACATCTTTCTCAGGAGGACATCTGAACTACGACCTGAATAATACCAAGAACCATCATGTCCACTGCAGCCACGCAGAGGAAATGGTTAGCTCAAAAGTCCCCAGAATTAATAGTTTGGCTAGTTCAAGAAACAGAGAGTCCAGTGCAGTTGGAAGTTAATGAGCAAGAGAAAGAGCAATTAAGAAATAAGATCAGCAGAAGCCAGATGAAGTAGACATCTGTAGAAAAGGATAGCAGGTTTGCTTTTAATCTAAGAGCAATGAAAAACAAAGCAGATTTTAAGAAAGGACTAATGTGACTGAATTTTATATCTGAAATGATCACCCTGGTTTCTGTGTAGCGAAGGTATTGAATATTTTATTTCTAGTAATACTAGAAAGGACTTCTTGAACAGGAATATTGACAACATCTGCTTATGTGTAAAACAATAACAAATGCTGGGTAAAATACTTTAAAACTTTAAATGTAACATGATGAAGGAAGAGAAGAAGGAAGGTAGGAAGGGAGGGAGAAAGGAAACATTCAGGTACCAAAGTCAATTAGAAAGCACAAATCCAGGAGCTAATAAGACTCCTAAAGTCAGCAGAATTAATGTAACTGTACAGTCCCCAAACCTGAAATATCAATATATGGGTACAATTCAGCACCTTCTCTTCTTCCTTCTTATCTGCCCACGATATGGAGAGGTGATTTTCAGCCTTTACAAGTATGAAAATTTCTGTTTAACAGAAAAATTTTCATGCACACACACACGAACTCATACCTATCATACAGACAAGGCATAGTATTTTCACTTATTATTCACCTTCAATGCCTAGGGAACTCCAAAATGGATAGAGTGCAGGAATAATTTTATTCATGCTGACTAGTACAGTTGCCACCCTAGGAAGAACAGAGGAAAGAAGACCAATGCCCTTACGGTGCTAGTTCAGAAAGGAAACTCAGCATTACTCAAGAACTCCAAAGAACTGTAACTTAGGATTGGTCTTGCCTACTCAGTTGTTTCCCATTGATTTCAGAGTTCATAAACAGTCTGAGAGATTAATGACTGCTTTCAAGTTAAGTTGCGGGTCCCTAACTACTACCCAACTAATTTGCTGAGTGACAGGCCTTGTGAAGTACACAGTAAACTCTCAAGCACATAATAATTTGACTTGTTTCAATAAAACCTCAGAAATCTTTGCATTCTTTCTTGGCTGTCAGGACCAACAGAAAAACACAGATGTGAGACCAGTGAACTCAATCTGTCTCTGCTTCAGTGAGGAAATAGGTATTCAGTTAGCAAATAAGACCTGAGTAAAAAATTCCCCAATGATTTATATCCTTTCCCATCGTTTCTCCTCCCAACATCTCATCTGATGCTGTACACAGAAAAAAATACAGGCAGAAAGTGAGGAAATATGGATATGCTTCCTTCAAAGTAATATTAAACAATATATCCATTGGGTCAATAAATCTCTGATTTAAAATTTCTTAAATATTAATATGGAGATGGTTTCTACATAAAAGTAAGTCACACAATATTAGCCATAATAGAAAAAAATATTAGAAACAGCGATTTAAGTAATACATTATTTGATATAGTAGTTTTATATATATATTAGTTATATAGACATAATATATATATATTAGAGATGAAAATACTCACAAAAAATGTTATGTCCAATTGCTCAAAATTCAGTTTCGAATACAATGAACCTCATGGAACTCTAGAACATTTATTCATTTTCTCCAGCTTGTCTCTGTTTTGCAAGGAAAGAAAAAGGCTTTAAGAATCTTGTATCACTTTTACATCTAAATATATAAAGGCAAAAACTCATAAGCTAGAAAGTACAGATCTTAATCTGAGCACTTTAACATTAGGTAAGAAATGGAAAAAAAATCCATACACAAATTTTCTTTGAAAACAGGATCTATAATTCCATCTTGCTAAGTTTCAAAGTTAGAAACCACTAGAAGATATTCCAGGTGTAATTATAATGTATATATAAAAGGATATCTTCAAGGAAAGAGTTTCCCAGACTACATAGAAATTAATAAACTAAAACCTAATCTGACAAACTAACTTTTAAATCAACTAGGTAAACTACAATGCAGAGTAGGGCATAGTACAATAGGAAAAGATTAAATCCATTAGGATATAGTCATGATAAATACTAATGGCAATATCAGTAAAATACCAGTCGCTATTGTTCTCACATACAGACTACAGCCTAATAAACTGTGCCCAGCCACTGAAGTTATCCATATCAAGTTCTAAAAAGAAAAATAAACAAACCTCAAGCTGAGAAAACTATATAGATATTTTCCAGATCCAACAATGCAAATATCAATCCAATGACAGAGTAGAAGGCAAGAGGTTTCTATTTGAAATTTATTAATATAGTCCCTAAATAGAAGATTCAAATGATAAAAATGATGCTCCCTTAAAAATATCTGTCCAACATAGCTTGAAGGACCCTGATGTCTCATTTATAAATAACCAATATGTGAACCTTAGGACTTTTAAAGGATTCTCTCTTCTTCACTTTCGCACATTAAAATTAAAGTGATTTTCAAGTGAATTTTTAAGGATTGCAAAAATAGACATGTAAAAATATTATGTTGGGGTGAAGGAAGCTTAGGAAACAATTGCACACATATCTCTTTCAAAAAAAAAAAGCAATGGCTTATCAGAAGGAAGATCACAACAGGAGTCCTACTTCACTGCCAGGGATAACCCAAAAATACTCTAGAGGGGGCATTGGACCCAAGGGTCCTGTGACTTATGGAGAAATTAGAGCACCTCTTGGACAACAGAGACCAATGCCGACCACGCTATGAGGGACACTGAGCACTTCAACTCCATACAATAAAAGGTGGGTAGAGAGAGGCACCTAGATACTGTGGCTGGAATAGGAGCTTACTATGTGAATCTTAGAGCAGCCCTATGTTTTAGCTGGCAGCCATGTGAGGGGAGTGCTGATTAATGTGAAGGTGCATACTTATACTCAAAGATAGGTATGTATGGAGGTGTGTTAAGATGTCTCAGTCAGGCTGAATCCCAAGTGAAGAGGACAAGGTGAAGAATGGCACTCTACTATTCAATATAGTGTACAAGTCAACAAAAACAAGTAACTCAATCAAAAAAAAAAAAAATGGGAAACAGAGGTAAATAGGCACTTCCACAGAAGACATGGAGATGACCAGCAGGCACATGAAGAAATGTTCCACATCACTTATTATCAGGGAAATGCAAATCAAAATCTCCTCTCACATATGTTAATGGCCCATATCAAAAAATAAATAAATAAATATTGGTGAGAATGTGAAGAAAAAAGGAACCCCTGTTGGGAGGAATAAAGACTATTCTAACCTCTATGGAAACAGTATGAAGATTTCTCAAAATATTAGAAATTGATCCACTATATGATCTAGCATTTCCACTCCTAGGTCTACTCAAAGAATGTAAAACCACTAATTTGAAGGGATTTATGCATGCCTATGTCCATTGTAGTCCTATATATAATAGCTAAATTATGAAAACAACTTAAGTGCCCAAAGACAGATGAACAAATTAGGAAGATGTAGTGCACATTTACATAGTGGAATACTATTCACCAATTTAAAAAAAAAAAAAAAAAAAAACATGGCCAGAGTTGGAGGACATTATGCTAAAGCAAAATAAGTCAGAAGGAGAAAGACAAAAATACCTGATGGCTGATGGTGTCATTTATATGTGGAATATAGAGAAACTTAAAGCATAAAAAAAAACTTATAAAAACACTAAAAGTCTGACTGTAGTACTAAGGTTATGAGAAGGAAGATGTCAGGGGGCCTAATGTACTATGCTATAAGATTATGGATACCTTGGTGGTAGATGTGGTATGGAAACATATCCCTTGAAGGATATGATCATAAAATTTTTAATCATATCAATATTATAAACCAACATTGCCACAAATAAAAAAAAATAAGTAAAAATAAAGGCTCAAAATACATTCAGATAACAGAGGCAATGTACAAACCACCATCCAATTGAAATAAAGGCCTAGGTTGTGAGTCACTCAAAAACACCTAAGCAAGATTCAGAGTGACTCCTAATGAGAGTAGGAAGGATTTAAAACAGTACCATCTGCTAATAGCCCTAACTAAAAAAACTGACCAATTATCACTTCAAAACACCAGAGGAGTTCACTCCACCTGTGTTGGAACACCATAGCCACACTACAGTCCACAGTTATATCCTGTCTAATTTGAGGGCCATGGCTTCAATTCAAGCTTGTTCAATAAGGATCTTGAGTAAATGAACACCCAAGTAGTGAAGTTATATTTCTCCCATAGACGACCCTGGAATCCTCATAATGAACCAGGTTTCAGATCTTCATTGTCCATATCTTTCCTGGTAGGACCCCAGCTTTCATTTACACCATTTTTCATCTCCCCAGGGCCAGGAGTCCCTACATGTGCCTCTCATGCTGAGATTCACTGGGGCAGCCCACTAACCTCCCCTCCACCACCCAAACACAGGCTACCTCCTGAATCATCCCTAGCAAGGTCACAGAATAGATGCTAAAATATGTTCAATAGGTTAAGTAAAGAATGAAAAGCAAAGCATACATAAGCTACCAGAAATGTGTGGATGACTGGAAGCCATCCAATGAAGGTGCCATCTGAAGGGAGCAGCTATTGGTCATCCAAGGAAGTTGTAGACATTCAAGAATGCCAGGTGGACATTGCCAAATGGCTTAATTGTTCAAATACATATGAAATAAGCTAATTTTCAAATTTTGACCTGTTTTTCTCCTTAAACTGTTTGGTCCAAAACAACCTAATTTAGGTCTTTTGTAGCAGTCAAATTGTTTTTATCCAAGTTTAGGAATCTGGCTCAAAAAGCAGATCAATACACTTACCTATGACTGTGAGCTCAAAAAGACTCCTACTCTATTTTCTCTTCTTTGAACCATTCCAGAATTTCAATGGGTGCAGTCATTTGTCTGAGAGCATAAATCAGACGAAGCTCACAGACAGTATGCCACCGAATTCAGCTATTGTTTCAATCAATTAAGCTCTACAACAGATAAAAAGGCCTCGGGTATTCTTGCCAATATCACAGCTGTGTGCTCAGTCATGCTTAGTGCTCTCTGGAAACCACCCCAGCTTGCAGGAGCACCCAGAACTAAAGATAACAAGTTCCATTTGCAGTGGTAGAGAAGAAGGGCTCTATCCAAAGCCAAAGGCCACAGACATAACAACACAGCCTCTAAGCTCTGCCTGGCTCAGCCTTTGTAGTTGAGGTAGTGGGTTGCCTAGCAAATATCCATACTCTCCAATTCCTTTGTAACAAAACCTTATTTTAGAGAGGCATATCGTTACTTGGCAAAGCAGACTAAATTTGTCAGGTTCCCTTGCAGCTAAGCAAAGTCATGCGACTCAACTCTGCCCAATGAGATGCAAAAAGAGGTTCTACGGGGGCCTCTGGATGGAAAATCCTTCTGTCCTTCCTGTTGCCTGGAACATGGCGGAGATAACCAGAATTCCAGCCACTCTCTAGGATCTTTTTTTTTTTTTAAGATTAATTTATTTATACATACAAGCACTGGGGTACAGGCCAGAGGGGTGGGTGGTGAGAGGATTCACCAAAGACAGAGTGGGGAACAGCAGATCCACTGAAATACACTGCTGAGGGCAGCAGAGGGCAAGGCAGGAGAGGTCTGCTGCACTGTATGGGTTACCTCCCCTGACAGCAGCAAGGCTCAAACTCATGCAGCAGTGGCTGCTGTTTGCTTCATAGTGCTTTGCTTAACCCATTGTGGCACTAGGGAGGCCCCCGCTCTCTAGGATCTTGAGTTGACCTTGAGGAGGCCACATATTTAGAAAATAAATAGCATAAATAGAAGGAAACGGGATCCATGATGATCTACAGTCTCCTTACCAGTCAGTTGCCTACTTCCCACTTTCTTTTAACTTGGGAGATGAAACTTTTGTATATTTATGCCACTACTTGGAAAGGAATTTATTATTTACACCTAAGTGAAGTCTTACGAGTACAGTCTCTCTCTTTCCCTGGACTATTTTTGGTCCACCCAGTCCTTTTAACTCTTTAAACTCCTGTTGTGAATTAAATTTTGCTATGTAGTCATAATTTTTCCTCCTTAATCAATACATGTCATTTGCCCTATGACACAAATGTCCTTCCATAGCAAGGTAATACACTTCTTTTGACTGTCTATTCAGCTTAGCAAGACTCACAGTTATTTAACAGACTGCATTTCTCTCCCCTCTGTGGAGACTAACTGGAATATACAGTCCCTCAGGTATGAAGATTATGCTGCTGACACATCATCACAAAAGCATCTTGAAAACATACTTTGTGCCACCTTTCTATCACTGGCTCTCTGTCAAAGACAAACAGCATGAGTAGGCAGGGCAAACATGTGAGGACTGAGGCTATAAATGAGAGTAAAAATAATGCCTTGCCTGGTGATAGGACACTGAACATTGGCCTCTAATTAACACTTGCCTTAACCCACAGAAAGCAGCAGCTTGGAAAGCCACAAGAATATTAGTATCTTCAATCTGTAGTTTGAATGACAGGACCCCAGAGGCAAAATATTTCCTGTGGAGATTTTGCCTGTTCTTGCTTTTCCAGCTCAAACAACTCAATTTTGTTGGGCTTCAAAGTAAAGTTGAAAGGCCATTTCATAAGGCAGGTAGTAAGTAAATGGGCCTGGGGATATCATCAATGTAACTCTACAACTAGAGAAAAGTATGAAGGGTGTGTAAATTTTTGCACTGCATTTGAAAAGGACCCAATTATAATGACATTTATGATTACTTCTAGTGCTACATCCACAACTTTCCATGAAACAATACAAAGACTAATAAACTGATCTTGGAACATTTGGGAAGAAATAGATGGCCCACTGGAATATTGACCATGGTAAAGTTATAGAGGACAGACTCTACCCTAGTAATTTTTTTTTAATATTTTACTTATTTATGCAATACAAGAGCTGGGGTACAGGCCAGAGGCAGGAGGTGAGAAGATTCACCAAAGACAGAGTGGGAACAGAACTGGTAGACTGACTGAAACACACTGCTGAGGGGAGCGGCAGGCAAAGTAGAAGTCTGCTGCACCATGTGGGTCAGCTCCCTGGTCGGGGATCAAACTCGCACTATAATGGTTGCAGAAGCTTCACAGTGCTGCACTCAACCCCTTGCGCCACCAGGGAGTCCCTACCCTAGTAATTTTAAGAAGTAAAACATTTAATGCAGATAATTAAATGGCTCACTGAAACTTAATAAAGCTGAAAAAATACACCCTAGCTAACTTCCAAGCCAGACCACAGAACTGGGCCACCCAGAAGAACTAATGCATCTTCTGTGATCAGCTGCCTGCCATGTTAGACACTGCCAGTTCCATGGCTACAGTGGCCCACCCCTAATAGGAAGGCAGCTGGATAATGAAATTAGGGTGATCCAGGGGCTATCCAATCAGAAAGCACTGACCTGGTGCTACTGCTACTTGCTTTCAAATCTCACAGCGCCTGCTCTTCCCCAGCACACCTTATACCCCATGTCTGGCCACTTACCACCCATCCTGCTGGTGATGCACCCTGGGATGGTGTTAACACTAAGAGCAGCGCAACAAAACTTCTCCATGGCCATGCACTACCTTATCTCTGAGGATGTCTTGAGAAATTGTAATTTTCCAGCTTTTGCAAGACCAAAAAGCACATGAGTAGGAGCTTGGGATGAATGTTGAGACATTCACCGTATCTACTATAAATAAGTTTACTCTCAATATGCATGGAAACACACATGAAATACCCAACATGCACAATACTAGACATGGTATGGAGAGTCACACAGCATTTGCTGAGAAAATCATCAGGTCAGGTCTTCAATTTATATCAACTAGCAAACACAGTATCGAAACTATTTCACTTTTTTAAACCACCATTTCCTGAACCATAAAGAAGCAGCCATTGCATGAATACTTATTAGTGAGAATGATGATGAGGTGAAGTGATCTGGAAAGTTCTATAAAAAGTTCTATTTTCCTAAGAAGGTTACTATCTAATTAGAGACTACAGTACAAATATGAACCTTCATGAATGAAGTGACAAGAATATTAAAAATGTCCCAAATCAATCCCTGAAATTAATAACTTTATAGTTAAATAATTCAGAAAGAAAATGGAAAAATGTATGTACACTTTAATCATCATCCCCATTTGACTATTTAAGAAACACCAGTTAAGAAGCACTGACCAGGGGCCTCGCGGGTGATGCAGTGGGTTAAACAACACACTGTGAAGCAAACACAGCCACTGCAGCACGAGTTTGATCCCTGTTTCCAGCCAGGGAGCTGATCCACATGGCGCAGGAGTTTCACCCGCTGCTGCCCTAAGCAGAGTGTTTCCGTAGATCTGCCTGTTCTGTTCCCCAGTCTGTCTGGGGAATACTCTCACCCCCCTAAACCTCTGAACTGTACCCAAGTTCTTGTATGCATAAATAAATAAATCTTTTAAAAAACTAGAGAGAGAGACAGAGAGAGGCACTGACCACTTTCCCAAAGAAGCAGAGAAGTACAAAGTGAACAGAAGTTCATGCAGGGATCGGATTGTATTAAAGAAAAACACCTCGGCAAACTATTAAATACTGTCAAGTGGCTCCCAGACTAATGCTGAGATGCCTTTGGAAAGAAATTTCCAGGATATTTAATTCATTCTGTTTGACACAGAAATGCATATGCCTGGTAATAAATCTGCCCTTTGGTAATCACTGGTCTAAACAAAAGTTTGACCACTGAATAGGCTGCCCATCGAGTAGAAGGCACTCGCCTATTGCAAAACCATTTTTGCAATACAGTGTGCAGAAAGGGCAGTACTGCTGTAAGAGCTATACTCTGTGATTACTATTCCCTCAGCAAATACTTATTAACACAGATGACAACTATGGAAACACCATGTGATGTAGCAGTCATAACTCATAACTTTTCTGGATGCTATTTGTTACTATTGTTTATTTTTTTTTTTTTATTTTTACCCCAACTGAAAAATACAAGAGCCAGGAATTAAAAGGCCGTCACTGTACTTTGAAAATACTATAAAAATTAAAAATAATCTCAATGAACAATAATCAGAAGATCAACCCCCTGCTATGGGTCTCCCCTGCAGCTTTTAAATCTATCTCATTGCACATTAGCACTATGGTATTCATGGGCAAATCTCTACATAACAGCAAAAATATCTGGCTACACAACTGGACTAGCTGGATGATGATAATTCCTAGAAGCTTCTGGAAGAGGTCTCTGGAAGTCAAAGTGCCAGTACCTTTACTCCTTAGAATGCAGGTTGAATACTCAGATCCTTGGACCAGTCCAGGGGCTGAGAACTGTCCCACACCAAGACAGACAATTTAATCTGCTGCTTTCCCTTGCGTTTATTCCTACCTTTAGGCTGGATCTCAATTCAGATAAATGTGAAAATAAAGTCTATCTTTCCATCACCTTCTCCTAATTCATAATTATCAAGAGAGGCCCCAGGAGGGGCTTGGGAATGAGTAGGGAAATGCCAGGGTTTCTCTACAATTAGGTGGCCTGGAGACCTCAGAGCCACATGTCAGTCTCACAAGTTTAGAGATGCTCTTTAATCAATCCTCAGGATTGTGAGCGCTACATTCCCATTAATAGTAACTGTTCTTACTAACAGGCAGCCAGTATTATGTTCTCTCTGGCTTTGCTTATGGAATGGATCCAATAACTATCTTGAAAAATTTATTATCAAGAACATTCAACATTGTAACTACTAAATATTATCAGTGCTTTTCTTTAAATGTTATTTTTCATACCGGATGGTTTCCCCCCTAGAAGGACTATAAGGGAACCAAATAAGGATCAAGGAAAAGAATAATAACAATAATAATAAAAACACAACAAAAACAAAAAGACAAAGACAAATTGGGGACCTTGGTAGGGAGGGGGAGGGAGAGAATTGAGGGCAGATAAGAGCACAAGGGACTGAGGTGATGGTGCACTGGTGAAATGGTGATGGGGAATACATGGGGATTATAACTGATGTCAAATATATATAAATAAAGAAAAAAATAAATGTTATTTTTCTTATTACTTCTACATGTATATACAGACTATCTTAGGCTGCAGTTCTTATTTGCATATAATTTATACAACTTTAGAAATCCTAATAGTGATAGTATTATCTACAGACTCATGTTTGAACAATAATTTTCCTGAACATTTTACTTAACACTGTATGTATAAAGTGAAAAAAACCCTGCTGGTGCAAGGGGTTAAGCACTGCACTGTGAGGTATCCGTGGCTGCTGCACCATGAGTTCGACTCCTGGACAGAGAGGGGACCCACATGGCGGAGCAGACCTCTCCTGCCTCACCCGCTGCTCCCCTCAGCAGTGTATTTCAATCAATCTGCCTGTTCTGTTCTCCACTCTGTCTGCAGTGAGTCCTCTCACCACCACCACCACCCCCACACCTCTCCTGTACTCTAGTTCTTGTATGCATAAATAAATAAAACTTTAAAAAATAAAAAAACATTGTGTATCCCAATATCTACCCATAATTTAAAAAATTGTTATGCATCTTGAAGTCATTTCCCATCGCTTCTACCTTCTTTTAACCTCTACCTTCCTTCTAAGGAATTTGCTAGTTTTGTCTACTTTTCCCCTGTGGCAATCTTTCATCACTTACGATGGGAACGTTTTTGAATAACTGAATAATAAGTGACTGAATAAATAACGTTGATAACTCACACTAAATGTGTGTAATTTTTGTATTCACTAGACTTGTTTAATTAAAAGTGTACATTACCAGGGACTCCAGGGCTTGGAAAGATAAGAAACAAGAAAGTGATCAGGGGCCTTCCTGGTGGTGCAAGGGGTTGAGTGCCGCACTGTGGGGCTTCCACAGCCACTGCAGCACGAGTTCAATCCTTGCTCAGGGAGGGGACCCACATGGCACAGCAGACCTCTCCTGCCTCACCCGCTGCTTCCCTCAGCAGTGTACTTCAGTTGATCTGCCTCTTCTGCTCCCCACTCTGTCCCTGGTGAATCCTCTCACCCCCCCCCCACACCTCTAGTCTGTACCCCAGCTCTTGTATGCATAAACTTAAAAAAATCTTAAAAAAAAAAAGAAAGAAAGTGATCTGGCTGGTGGATGCTGTCTGGCCTGGCTGGCAGTTACACGCCTGGTCCTCTGGCATGAAGTCATGTGCCTGCTCACACACGTCCATCAGCACAGCTGTGAGCACCAATGTCAGAAGTTCACTGGTATGTTTTACAGGTCAGGGGAAAAATGAGTTTGATAAAGAAAAAGTGCAGCAACTAAAGGGAGAAATAGAAGAAAGAAAAAGCTTCACTCCCAATAGAAAGCAGGCAGAAAGGGCAAAGAGAGGGCACAAAAGACTGATGTGTTTCAGCTACACACATGAAAAACGAGTGGAGTCATTGAAATAAGAGGCAGGTAGCCTGTCCCATGGGTTAGAATCTACCTCCCTCATGCCCCTGACCCACAGAACCATATTTTACATTAAGAGGCTATTCCCACATACCTCTGCATTTAAATAATACTTAAAACTTTATTATATTTATGGATGCAGAATCAAGCTGTGCAGGGAATTCATTTTTAAACAGCTTAGCTTAATTTTCTAAGTTTTCTAATATTTTATAAGGAAAAAATTGACTATCGCTCTTTCAACACCTATAATGAATAATCCATGCCATGTCTTTCTTTCATAGTCACTAATCTTTATATTCAACTTTCTATTAGCAGCACTATCAATTCATTAAAAAGTTATATCATACTGGGACTAAAACTTGATTCTTATTTTGTATGCCAAAGCAATTACATTTCAAAAAGTAAAACTATGTCTTTACACTTGGAATCTTTACCAGCTTCCTATCTCTTGACTGTTGCTACCTCTCAATAGCATTAAGATAAGAAAAAATATTTGAAAAACGCAGATAGGGGTCTCTCTGGTAAAGCACCACACTATGACACACCTGCAGCCACTGCAGCACAAGTTTGATCCCCAGCCAGGGAGGGGACCCACATGGCACAGTGCACCTCTCCTGCCTCGCCCACTGCTCCCCTCAGCAGTGTGTTTCATTTGACCCACCTGTTCGGTTCCTCTCTGTTTCTGGTGAATCCTCTCACCTCCCACACCTCTGGCCTGTACCCCAGCTCTTGTATGAATAAACAGATAAATCTTTTAAAAAAAGAAAATTGCAGACACTGGGAAAGGAGAGCTTTGGATTAAATTATTTACCTCACATGTGAAGTAGGATTCATGGTGTAGATAGAATTTTTTTTATACCTTCTTGACAACCATATCAACAGCGACAGCAACAGTGTAAGTAGTACTCATAATATATTTTTCTTTTATGAGTGTTCCTGACACATCCTTATATACTGAACCCCAGTGGCAAATCACACACATTTCACATCTTATTCATCATTTATGTTCAGCCTTCTGATCCTGACATAATAGCGGCAATTTGCAAGAAACATGTATCACATATCTCACTTAATCTTTACAATAACATTGTGAAATAATAATTTTACTAAGTTTCCATCTTAGAGATCAAAAGAAAATACTGGACTGAAGGTTCGGTGATTTCCCGGCTAGTCCATGGTAGAACAGGGATCTGAACCCAGGCAGTGTGCCCACACTATGCATTCACTGCTGTGCTTTTTGGTGGCAGCCTCTTGTCTGCTGCCCAGTGTCTGTATCATTGGAAGTGTGAGGACTTAAGAATAAGTTGCCCCAGGGCCTCCCTGGTGGCGCAGTGGGTTAAGCAATGCACTATGAAGCAAACCGCAGCCACTGCAGCACGAGTTCAGTCCCTGCCACCGGCTGGGGAGGGGACCCACATGGTGCTGCAGACCTCTCCTGCTGTGCCCGCTGCTCCCCTCAGCAGTGTACTTCAGTTGGTCTGCCTGTTCTGCTCCCTGCTCTCTGTAGTGAATCCTCTCACCCCCCACACCTCTGGCCTGTACCCTAGTGCTTGTATGCATAAATAAATAAATCTTTAAAAAAAAAAAAAAAAAAGAGTAAGTTGCCCCAGACCACAAACAAGCTGGATTACACACAGAAGGAGAAGAAGCTCCCATACGCTGACTCCCAGGTAAAGAGAGGGTCAAGTAAAACAGGGATTTTTGGCCTGTTTTTTTTCTTTTTTTTAAGATTTATTTATTTATGCATACAAGAGCCGGGGTATAGGCCAGAGTCGTGGGAGGTGAGAGGATTCACCAGAGACAGAGTGGGGAGCAGAACAGGCAGATGGACTGAAATATACTGCTGAGGGGAGCAGCAGACAAGGCAGGAGAGGTCTGCTGTGCCATGTGGGTCCCCTCCCTGGCCGGGGATGGAACTCGCGCTGCTGTGCTGCAGACACTTCACAGTGTGGCACTCAACCCGATGCACCACTAGGGAGGCGCAGACCTGTTTTTCTTCATTGTTGTCTTTTAATTTTTGAGTCACCCTTTTACTCATTTGTATTTGAAGTTTGGTTTTCTTAACCAGGCCGGGGAGATGGCCGAGACACTGTTAAGTTATTATGTTTTGGCTGACTGTATCAGATACAGTATGGTACACTACATGGAGCCAAAAATAATCTTATTCTGATAAAGTATTTCTTGGGTGGAACCAAGCACTGCTGTTGGCACAGACATTCAGTAGACATTTTATATGCTAGTCATCAATTTCCTTCAACCCATGTCACCATGGTGACACAACCTGCCATTTCATAGCTTGATCATTCCAGACCAGTCTTGCAATTTACCCAAGCAAAATGCCAAAGTCCCTTGGCAGTTAAACATAGTTCATTTTGTGCATTCTTTAATACTAAGTTTCATTCAAGTTTAGTTTGGGAATATTAAAAGAAAGAACTATGTACATTTAAGCCCCATATTTAAATAAACCAGAAATAAATGAAGTTAATGCAACAACAAATAAGATAATATGTGACATCATATATGATATTTAGGTAATTTCACCACTGCAGAAAAGCAAAGAGAAATAGGCTTCTGTTCTTCCCCTATTTCAATTCCGGGTCTGTCTTCACTCATAAAAACATCCAAAAAACATCAGTTGGGCATGTACTGCATGGGAATTAAGAGAGTGAGCTATACCTCTGTCTTCAAGTAGCTTCCATTCTATATGCTGGTATTAGGGAAGTCAGCATTGCAAAATGTGTGTTAAAAAATTTTTTTTCAGGTTTAGATATTGGAAAATATAGCCTAAACATAATATTGTTATAAAAATGAGACATGCTGAAAAAAAATCAGTTTTAAAGATGGGTCTTTTAGAAGGAAGTAAGAACTGATTTTACCCCATAGAGATCTGGATAAGAAAAACGGAATGGAATGGATAAAACTAAAGGATGGAACTTCCTATTCTATTCCATTCTTAGAAAGGAAAACAAAGAAGAAAATTGCTTGTTCCCTTAAGACTTCTTATAATATTAGTTCTATCTAAACCATTTTTGCAAGAACCATTCTTTTAGTAAAAGATATTTAATACTGTATCTTCTGGCCTTTATAGAAAGTCAGCTTACATTTCAAAGCTGTTCTTGTGCTATAACCTATGCATTAATATAAGATCACTTGGTAAGTAATCACCCTTGTCTTATCATCTACCCCTTCTCTTCCTTACTCATACACATACATCCCTTCTCCATGTTTCTAGTTACATATGTCTTTTAATTTTTTTAAGGTAACATTGGTTTATAATACTGTAGGTAGTGTAAGAGTATTTAGATATATGGGCCCAACCTGGTGGCGCAGTGGGTTAAGCAACGCACTATGAAGCAAACCACAGCCACTGCAGCACGAGTTCGATCCCTGCCTCTGGCCAGGGAGGGGCCACACATGGTGGAGCAGACCTCTCCTGCCTCGCCCACTGCTCCCCTCAGCAGTGTGTTTCTGTCATCTGCCTGTCCTGCATCCTGCTCTGTCTGGTGGATTCTCTTACCACCCCCACACCTCTGGCCTGTACTCCAGTGCTTGTATGCATAAATAAATAAATCTTTAAAAAAAAAGAGTATTTAGATATATTTACCATACTATACCCGCCACCAGTGCCTCAATAGTCTGCCACCATTGTCTATTGGGGCCCTCCATCCTTTGCGCCTGCCCTCCCCTTCCAGCAGCTTCAATTCTGTAGTCAGATACCTAGGGTTTTCTCTGGTTTTGTTTTGTCTGTTGCTTTGTTTCCTTATATTCCATGCATGAGTGAAATCATCAGTATTTGTCTTTTCCCTTCTGACTTACTTACATTAGCATAATTCTTTCTAATTCCATCCATGTTGTCACAAATAGTCATACTCTTATCTTCCCTAACAAGATATGAACTTTCCTCATATTCACTCTCTCCCTTTCTATAAATACCTTTTGCTAATTTTAGGGCAGGTCGGTGAAAGAAATGTTCCTGTGGGAGCAAAAGTTGCTGTGGTTTGTTCCTAGGGAACAAGGTCTCCTCTATCTGTGATTTCCATCTGTAACCTGGAAGCAAGTGGGAACATAATCAAAGAAGCAGGTGTGACTGCTTACATGCAAACCAGGCAAAGAAAGCAAACTTGGCTTTTTGAAGCCATGTACCAAAAAGTGTATTCATATTCTTTTCTTTCTTAGAAAAAGCAGAATTCCCAAATTCACATCTGTGAGAAAAGAAACCTCTCCCAGTCAGAATGATTTGACAGCGTGAAGCTGAGAAAATCACAAAGAGAATTTTCACACTCAATGGAAATGTAGTTGTTTTTGGAAACAGCTAAGAGAGGACACACCATCTTACTTAAAGTAATCCACAGTCTTCATGCAAAAGATCTGCCTTTTAACACACAATAGCACAAAACAAACTTGTTACCAAGTACATGCTGTTATTGACTAAGGGGGAAAAGTGTAAAGAATAGTGATGAACAGAAGAGTATCCCTGTGACTGGGGGAGGATACAAATTAGGACATAACCAGAGAGGAGAAGATAGGAATTAAGGGCTTATAGCCAATTAAGCTCAATATAAATACCTTCACCAATATCTATCATTGTACCTGGCTCTGTCTGCATTAGTCATCGCATAGAAACAATGCTGAGCCATCAAATCTTCTCCCAGAAGACACTGCATATGTCATTGGTGTCTCAGCTCTGATTATCATCAAGACTGAACCCTTTCTAAGCATCCCAAGCAGTGGGCCATAATTAGAAAGTGAATGGAGTGATTTGAACGATAGTACTTACAAACTAATGATGAAGTAGGCACTACTCAATTGAATTATCAGTTGAGTAAAAACTATTTTAGGAAGTCAACTATAAACTACAGGTCAAGTTGCAAGTGACATCCTGTTACTCAGGGACATAGGTTGATGGAGCAGTGACTATCTCAAATGTTGCCAATTTCCACATTTGGAAGGAGGAAAATGAGTTCTAATGAATCTCGTCCTAAGTGGTTAAGTGCCCCTGTACAGTGATAGTATGTGGCACTTGCCCCTTGAAAGCATGATCTCAAATGCCCACCAATACTCTACAAACCCTCACCAAAAACCTCTGCTGTCTTTTCTGAAATTTATACATTCCCAGGTTAGCTAAGTGACTGATGACTGAATTATAGTCAAGTTATACTGAGTTCAGTCAAGCTGTCCAATGTATAGTGACCAGCATTCAGGAAGTGTTAACAGAACAGAGCTAAGTTTTGCTGCCTGTCACTACCAAAAAGCCAATAAGCAGAGAGAGGAATTGCATCCATAAGTGCTTTTATTTTTCAGATCACTGGCCATTGATCTGAGAGAACAGTGGACATAGAACCCTGAAGAGACCATTGTGCCATCTCATCTCAAGTTGACCTTTGTATAATAAGTTATACAAAAACACTAATCATAAGCAAAGAGTCCATCAGAATAGCTTGTCACCGTCGACGTTTCTGATATTGTCATATTCATTCCCAAAGAACTTGTCAACCTCGAGGTTATCTTGACCCTGGTACATCTGAAGGTATAAATATCCAGCATTCCTTTGAATATCATCAGGGCAGGAAATTCAATTCAAAGCAAGAGTTTTAGTTTAAAGAAAATGGATCATTAGTCGTGTCGTGTATATGTACAGCCTGTGCTCTGTGTGTATGTGCGGATTCCTAGGCTAAATATGGTGCCCATCCTTCCTCACTAGCACCCTATCAGAAGTACTCCATAAATACTGGCTCAATTCAAAATTAATGCACTGTTCAACAAATCAATAATCAATTACTCAATAAAACCTTGAAATATATTCAATCAATAATGCAAACATCCTGAAATCATATTCAATAAAATCAATGGTAAGTCTGAATGAAGAAAATAAGACATTTTTGAATATCAACCTACCCTGTCTTTTCTAATAAAGCAATGTCTGACAAAACAAAAATTAAGTGAAAAAAGCAAAAATTAAGTAACTATTGTTAGTTCCACTCATGATTACAATTTCTATGACCTCTTATGGTTGTTTGGAGTCAGGTACAATAAGTCTTATTCGCTGTGTTTTGAGTTGAAGTACCACATACTCTTTCTGTACAAGAGCGTTTAACCACTTAGCAGGAGATGCTTTAGAGCTCATGCTCCCAACCACCCCAAACATGGAAACTGGCAATAGTTGAGAAACTGTTGGCAACAATTAAGCTAGTCACTGCTCTCTCCATCCATGTCCCTAAGTGACAGTGATGCACAAAGCACACAGCTGACCCAAAACAGACACAGAATGAGCAATAAAGAAATCTTTGTTGTTTAATCTACTGATATTGTTACAGCAACACACGTTAGCCCAGTCAAAGTGGTGAAATGAATAAAACTCTAAAAGCCTAAAGCTTCTAGAAAATAACAGTGAACTAGAACTATGTCATAGCCGAGACTTGAAAGAGTTTCTGATTTTACCTCTATCTAAGACTAATTCCTTATCGCCCCTTCTTACTATCCTTACTCTGACTTGCTTATTAGGTCCACAAAATTTAAAGTTTTGTTCCCTGCAGACAACTGTAATCAGTGCTGAGAACAGACAGAATGTTAGGGGTAAAGGTCGTCCGAATGGATTACACAGATAGGTTTATGGACTCCAACGCCCACTCCAGACCATCAGTGTTCCAGAACCACAAATCCGATAAGATGATTATGGAAGAGTGGATCACTGGGACCTGAGGGTGGAGTTAAGCAGCCAGGCCGGCTATAAAACCAGAGAGGTGAGCCTTGGGCTCTCTCCTCCTTTGGAACCATGTCACTCGACTCAGAGCCAGCTCTCAACGCACCATTGCATTTCACCTCTGAAGATCTGGTAGGATATTTACAGATTTGTATCCCTCTCTATCCCTTGGTATTATTACTATTTTGTTCCCCTTCTTTTGTAAAATAAAACACTTTAATAACTTTTCTCACGTGTGCCTGCAGTTGGGACTTATTATAAAAGTCTTCTGAGCACGCGGGTGAGGACCCAGTGAGGGAAACTCATTTATATTAGGGTTGCCATGTAACAAGAAGGCAATTGACGTGTCACAGAAGTGCAATACATGTTCTCCTTGAGGAGATGAAACTTGGAGATCTGGTCAAAAGATATGAAATAGACCAAACAATTACGACAAGTCTCCCCTTCCCGGTGTTCAATCTCCTTCTATGGATCGGAGCTGATAAAAGCCTTTTAACAGCAGAAACTTCATTTTGCTTTCTTTGGTTTCAGGTTGTAAGGCAATGACTAGCGGGTCAGAGGAGTTGTTTGGGATCTGAAAATTTCCAGCCATACTTAAAAGGATTTCATAATTTTCTCTCAAGAGGAAATTAAACAGAATTTTACATTTTTTGGCCATGTGGTAACAACAAAGATTAATGAGGGTTAAATCTTAATGGGTTATTTACCATATGAATTAAAATGTTATCAGTATCATAGAAACTCTCCTGTTCAACATGTCTCAGGGCACACATAAGGAAATTGATTTTACTTCCCTTTGACATTTTAAAAATTAATTCTGTTACCCCTGGTCTCAGATGAGCCATTCATAGATAAACATATGGATCATCACGAATTGCAGGGTGGTGTGAGGAAGATTCATTTTAAAACACTTACAGTAGCTTATCACTGGTTGTTTATCATCCTGAATGCAAGTTTTCCCCTCTATCACAAAAGTATCAGTCATGCAGATAGGTTCAGAGCAAAGCTGAAGTCCATTTTGCTTTTCAAAAATGTCATTAGTCTTTACATTCTTTTCAGATTATGAATATAAAGATTTTGTTGTGCATGATATGCATGCTGTATGTTATACTGGAGTTGACATTCAAGTATTATATATTCACTTCATTCTTGTTTTAAAGCAAAGCTTATGATTCATTCATTGTTCAACTCAGGTAGCTAATTTTACCATTTCCTATTTTCCCATTTATTCACCCTGCTTCGCCCATCCCTGCAAAATAATAAAATTATATCTAATCACATATAAATCACACTGCAAATAAAGCCACTGGATGAAGGTAAACTGCAATTCATCTAACAAATTCTTTTGAGCATTAAATTAACTTCATACCAGGCACAGTCCTAGATTCTGAAACTATAACAAGAAAGTGCAACAAAGAAGATTCTACTCTCATGAAGCTTACATTTTAAAGAGAGACAAATAATAAATACAACTAGTTCAAATACGTGCTGTTGTTATAGAACCGCTTGTACCTAGACCTGACTTATCTACCTTTCCTGTTATTAAGCACCCCCACCCCACCCCGGCTAATAGGAATTTCCCAAAACCCCAGCCATTCAATTGCCATGGACACTTCATCCTACATATGCTTCTTGCTTTTGGACATTGGCTCCAAAACCAACTGAAACCTGATGCATACACAGACCCAGGCAATAGAAGATCCAACCTAAACATGACTGAGGACTCTTTAGCCTGTTAAAACACACACCCCTGGGAGGAAATTGAACATGCTAATAAACCTGCAATGTCGGAAGAAGCAAGTAAGCCATCCACATGTCTCCCGTATAGCCCACCCTAAAAGACACCATGTCACTGCTCCCCAAAGCCCTTGTCTGGTAACCAAGCCCATAAAACCAGAGCCCACTGCCCTCTCAGGCTGAGAACATGGCTCAGGACTTGTTGCTCCTTTCTTAACTGTGATCCACAATAAACTTTCCTCACTTGAAACCTACTGGCTCCTTCAAATGTGTCAGAGATTAATTGGTTACAGTAAAAGACCCTATGAAACCAGTAACACTAGGAAGAACAGCAAACAGTGATGGCAGAGCACACTAGTAGAAGTGGTGTCACCTCTTCAGAAGGTCCTATTTGAGTGAAAGCCCAAGTGATAAGAAGCCAAAGATCTGGGGACAGAGTCATCTAGAAAGAGAAAGCAGTAGGTTCAACAAAGAGCCTGAAGTAATAGGATCTCAGCCCACTGACAGGAGAGAAAGAAGGCCTGAGGAGCTGGACACAGGGCAGAAGCAGAAGGCAAAAGTCAGCTCAAGATGAACCATGTAGTTCCAAATAAACATCTTGGATTTTATTCCAAATCTAATGAGAAGTTCTGGGACATATTAGTAGAAGAGTGGGATTAAGCTATAGATATGCAAATATTACCCCAAAAACCTAACAAAAGTGGTCAAAATTTAACTTTCAAAATAGAATGCTGGTCCAACCAGTCTACAGAGAAAGGCAGGGATTACTGCACAAACAGTTCCTGAGTTTCCACTTCTCATTAAGGTGCTAAGCCTCACGCAGGCCAGGCCTCAGCAGTCCTGGAGGAATACTCACCCACCCGTCTTTTCAGAAGGGCCATCCAAACTGCGGCGTCCTGTTAAACTATTTCCTATTCTACCACCATATGTTATCAAAGCCAGAATCCATCAGAAAATAATTGTAAGCTAGAGACACAGCATTTTATTCTCACTGGCCTACCATTACATGGACCTCTATAGAATTTTCTTTAAAGGTACTGGGGGGGAAAAATCAGCTGCATTTTAAAATACTAAACTTCTTGTATTGAAAAATAATAGAAAATATAAAACATTAAATATTATAAAACAGCACTGAGTTTTGTAGTATTTCATTTACTGATCTTAACAGTCTTCCATAAAACCTTTAAAGTTTTCCTGAGAGAAATCAGTGAAATGGCTTTTTTCCTCAAGAAAAAAAGATAAAATTTATGAACCATGCATGTGCCAGTTCTAGGAGCTGTCAACATGATTAAAATTTGCCTAAATTTTCTTTCAACTTGGCAGAGTGCCACCGATAGCCTGTCATTAAAACAGGTGGCATTTCTGTCAAGAAGGTTCCTACTTCTTAGAAATGTAGATTAAGGTGGCTCTCTCTGCCCCTCCCAGGTACCGTCTATCTGGGAGTCTTTATTCTCTATCTCCTTTTTTCCCTAAATAAACCTTTCATATAAATAAATAAATAGATAAATAAATAAAATCCAAATAAAAAAATAAACCTTTCTTTTCAAGACAAAAAAAAGAAATGTAGATTAAAGTGATTTGCTTTATAAAATCCCTACTCTCAAAGCCACACACACTGAATGGATTTACTCGCAAGCAGGAGGATTGCTACGTTCCCATCCGTCTCTTTTCACTGCCAATTCTAAACTCCTTTGTCAGCCCTTGGAGGAGCCCAATGGAAAGTCTTTATAGATTTGCTTCCAATAATGAGGAAGCAGTTGGACTGATAATTATTTTTTAAAACAACCACCAACAACGTTTACTCAGTATAATGCAAGTAATGTAATCGTTCTATCCTCCAAAGACAGAGGGATGAATGGATAACTTTATTTTAGAATTCACTAAAAGTAGAGAAGTTTTCTTCTTGGCTATAAAATAATACAGAACAATTTACTCAGGGCATACACACATCCCTTTGGGGAGGAGTCAGAGGCTAGAGACTCACACTGAAACACTAATGCAACTGATGAATTCTTAGAGTGGATAGATTTAGGATGGAAGATCCCATAAGAACAAGCACTGGAGGTGGGGGTAAAGATGATTAACAGATCTTAACTAAGCAGGTTAAGGATATTTTCAAGAATCTAAGGTGGGGTCAAAAGAGATTGTCAGAGATGGGGAAAAGAGGACTACCAAATTTAGAAGACCACCACACCATACCTCAAAGCTAGATGTCTTATAATGGCCCATCAAGAACACCCCTTGTCCCGCACAATGCAGCACTCCTGCTGTCTATGCAGATATCTCTTTTCACAAACCTTTTCCCTTTGCAAAGCAGCAGCAGCAGCAGCTCTCAGCCCATCTATATCGAGACAGGCATCTCTCTTTTCTCTTTTTTATTGTCTTTATTTTAAAAAACTTGCCATGTGCTAATGAACAGGAACGTGTGCTGAATACTTTCTCAGAGGGACCCAAGAACCCCACACACCAAACCCCATCATCTGAAATCTAACACCACCTATGCATTTTCCTCACTTTGGCCTGCAGCAACACAGTAAGAGCCTTACAATATTAGCACAGTGATTTTTAAACATTGAGTTGGCTCTGTAATTATTTAAAAATCAAATTTCAATGTCTTCATTTCCAATTCTTTTGAGAAGGTTAAAATAGTTGAGCTGTTGGTTTGCCTTTCTGTGAAACAGTCCCCAAGGGTAAAAAGTGGCAACTCTCTATAGATAGGAAATGTTCAATTTGCCAGCTGTTAGCAAGCCCTATTATTTTGTAATCCTTCCCAGCAGCATACAATACCTGCCAAAACACTGAAAATCCTCTTTGGCAATAAAGACACATATCAGATAGATGCATGAATGGGTAGGTAGGTGGGTAGGTAGAAGATGGACAGACAGATAGATATTTCAATTAAGGCCCAAATTACCTAGTTTCCCTGGACAGGGACTTTTTTTAAAGGTTTGTTTATTTATTTATGCATATAAGAGCTGGGGTACAGGCCAGAGGTGTGGGGGGTGAGAGGATTCATCAGAGACAGAAGGGAACAGAACAGGCAGATGGACTTAAGTGTACTGCTGAGGGGAGCAGTGGGCACGGCAGGAGAGGTCTGCTGTACCATGTGGGTCAGCTCCCTGGCTGGGGATTGAACTCATGCTGCAGTGACTGTGGATGCTTCACAGTGTGGTATTCAACCCCTTGCGCCACCAAGGAGGCCCCTGAACAGGGAAGTTTTATAGCAAACGTTCTTTTGTACCAAACCCTGTGTTTCCAAGTTTTCCCTAAAATGAAAAATTGGATTTCCTCAGATTAATCAAATTGAGTAGTAGATATAAGTAATTGACTCTATCTAAGAACCTGTTGACTTTCAGAACTCCATATCCTATTGTAACAGGGTGGTCCCCAGGAAAGGGGGAAGTTCCAGAATCCCACTTCCGCCCTAAGTGGGTGGAGCTAAGCAAGAATAAAAAAATGTTAAAAAAAAAAAAAAAAACAGAAACACAGAAGGAAGGAAAGAAAAAGGAAGCAGGATGGAGGGCAGCAAGGAGACCTGGAGGAGGCACGTGGAGCAAAGAGACATATAAAAAAACTGCACTTGCTATTTAATCTTAAACTGGTTAAAACAAATGTGGGTAAAAAAAAACCCGTAAAAAAATTTAACAATAGCAGCTTTCATCTTAATTTTAATTTTACTCTTTTCCTCCCAAATTTGTCTGGCTCTTTCTAACCCTTTTCTATGGGTCTCTACTAAAAGGTCCTTTAAACTTGTGGCAGGCTTTTGAGCCTTGCTTTGGGCCAATCCTATTTAGCTAAACTTTTACCCTCAAAAAAATAAGTAACTTTAAATGCTTAACTTAATAACTATATTCATTGTCCTTTCTATATTATACCCTAATTGTATTAAAATTCCTTTCCATTAAAAATCTTATATGTTTGTCTGAATGCGGAAGATGGCAAAACCCATTCAAAAACGCAAGTTTGGGGGTTCTGGAGTGCTCCTCTCCCTGCCTGTAACACTATCATTCCTTGCTGGTCATCACCAAAACAGGTAATTTTGGCGCTTTGGAAACCACTTATCCCATATAGCACTTTTATGGGAAACGAAGAAATTGTCCCTCGCTCTTGGTTCACAGATCCACAACTTGGCCAGTATAGACTGGCCGCTTTTTTGCCCTCCTGCCCCTTCTGCAGCGCAGCCACGTGTACAGAGAACAGTCTACATAAACATATTTAGCAGCACAGCCCTGGAAGAAGACTTTAAACAAAATGTAAATGAAATCAACAGGTACATGAAACTAAACCAGGGAGACAGAGCTGACAAGAGATTAAAAGGACATGAAGACTTGGGGGGGGGGGTTGTTTTTTATTAGTATACTGTGTTTTTAATAGGACAGATAAAACAGATTTTAGAACCTGTAAAAAAGGAAAATAAGTGCCAAATCAGACCAAGAGGTGAAAGTTAAACCCAATTCCAAACTACCTTATCTCGGATCATTCTGTCCTGATGAACATGTCTTCCACTTAAACAGATTCAGGGTTTATTTGAAAAGCCAATTCCTTATTTGTGGGGGTAAAAGTACTTTGCAAGAATTTGTATCAGTAAGAATTCCACAGTGTATGGGAAATACATTTTCTTTTTAAAAATATCTTTAATAGTTCAGCCCAGGTCATCTTTCCTACTTCCTTGGTGGAGTGTGAGTTTCAACATTCCATCATTTCAACATTTTCCCAGTCTTACTGACCTGAAATTTCTCCTGTCCTACCTCACACTGTTCAATTTTGTGTTTCTCCACGCTGCTGACATGGTTACTTCAGGTTTTCAGTAGGAGTCCTCATGCCCTGACTCAGTATAATTGCCATTACAGACTTTTGTGCTATTTGAATCTGAAGAATAAGAACTTAACACAAAATTAATTTCTTCCTAGCCTATTGGAAATGCATATGCCAAATGCTTTTTTGAGTTTTCTGGAGGAAACACCAGCCTCCAGCTCCACCATGACCTAATGCTTCCATTTGGGAACTGAAATATGTCCCAGCCCTGCCCTAAAAGGAGGAAAAAAAGCAGACCTATGCTCTTCTTCATCAAAGAAAGCATTTTTGAATTATGTAGGTCATCACTAAGAGTTATTTTTCAGATCTTTTTAGACAGTGGGAATGAATGAAGTATTACTGAGAGTAAAATTTATTTTGTCACATGAAAATATCATTGATCTACTACCCAAGTCACAAATATTTCAAAGAATAGTTTACCATTGGGCTCATGGAATTCTTCCTTTTACAAAAAAAAAAAAAAATTGTAAAAATAAAATTCCCTTTTATCTAAAATAAGAAGTATTATACCTTCTCCTGCAGACTGATTCAAGTTTCCCAATTTACTAGTGACAAAGATGTGGCTTCACATTCCTCAGTGACAGTGGTAGAAAAGTACAGTTGTCATCAGAGCTTCTAGGACACCACTTGTGAAATGGCTGAATAGTATCATTCTGGGAGTTGCAGTCTCAGGATATACTTAATAGAATCTTATAGGAAATATCAAGATCAGGTCCTTCCTCTCCATCTCCCCGCAAGCTTGCATTAACACAAAAAAAAACAGGAATTACCAATGCCTGCTGGTATTGGGGAAGACATGCCCCTCCTTTACTCTAACGGGAGGTCAAAAGGGAAGCCAGTTGGGCCCAGCCCATAATGAAGATGTGCCAGTATTAAAGATAGAAGAGGACTGGGGTCTCCCTGGTGGCACAGGGGATTGAGCGCCACACTGAGCATCTGCAGCCACTACAGCAGGAGTTTGATCCCTGGCAGACCTCTCCTGCTTCACCCGTTGCTCCCCTCAGCAGTGTATTTCAGGCAATCTGTCTGTTCTGCTTCCCACTCTGTCTCTGGTGAGTTCTCTCACTCCCCTACCTCTGACCCTTACCCCAGTTCTTGTGTGCATAAATAAATCTTTATTCAAAAAAAAAAAAAAAGGACCGATTCTATGTCCTCATTTCTCTGTTGGTGCAGAACCTACAAGGGAATGGCATGTAATTAAGCCTTTGATTCCCAACAATTCCCACAGCTGAGAAGAGAGTGTATGGGACAGAAGAGAGTCAGCTGACCAGAGAGTCCTGGGGGCGGAAGGCAGGACCCACACAGGGCCCACCACCTGTGGGGAAAGCCAGGCCCAGTGATAAGTAAGAGTAGCAAACACACCGTCTATATCAGCACGTCTCACCCTTGTCATTAAAAAAAAAATTCTAAGTTTCACAAGACCAAGACTCGTTTGCTCCATAGTCATAAAACCCTGAGGAATGAAACCAAGAAGAGGGAAAAAATCAGAAAGAAAACTCAGGCCAGACATAAATAGTAGCCATTCTGTTAGTAATATTCAGTTATAGGTTTTCACCCATATTTCAGTAGGAAAGAATTAGAAAGTGATATCCAAAGCCTGCTATGCAGTAGCTCAGATGTTACTTGTAATTAGGTCGTATAGTTCTTACCACCAGGGAGGAAGAAGAGCTGAGTTAATGCTTGTGAATCACTTGGTCAGAGCGGATGGGGCACATACGCAGTGTCTCTAATAAAACTGAGCCTTCACAAGGCTTATTCCCACCCCAGAGAGCTAGAAAGGGCAACCCACCTCCCAGATTGCTCCAGGCACTGCTGGTTCACACCTATTGCCGAGCACACTTATTAATAACAGTGCTCCTTTTTGTTCTCAAAAGGCCCCAGCCCACACAATCAGTTAGAGGGTCCCTGTAGGCATGTGCCATTTCATGGGTAGTCCCAATTCATCAGAGGTATCATAATGATGTGTCATAGACGACATTCAACAGAATCTCTGGAACTGAGGGAAAGTTATAAATGAAATTTATTTAGAACGTATTTTCATGAAGCTTTAGAGATGAGCAATATATAAGGAAAAGACAGAATACAAGTCAACCCTGGAGAGGGAAACAAAAAGAAGGAAGAAAAAGCAAACTGAACCTTAGTTTTCTACCATCCTCATTAATAATGACTGCTAAAGGGGCCTCCCTGGTGGTGCAGTGGGTTAAGCAACTCACTACTAACCACAGCCACCGCAGCACGAGTTCAATCCCTGCTGCTGGCCAGGGAGATGATCCACATGGTGCAGGAGACCTCTCCTGCCTCCCACACCTCTGGTCTGTACCCCGGTGCTTGAATGCATAAGTAAATAAATCTTTTTTAAAAAAATGATGACTGCTAAGAATTGGTCAACCATGATATCTGGGAAGCAATCTTGGAAATTAATATCAGATGTTTTCTTCAACCTTTGACTCTTAAGACAAATGGCCTTTCTATTTTAACCAGATATGTGGGTAGTGAATAAAAATTACTAAAACAAAAATCCTAAATCTGGGAGGTGGGAGGAGTGCTTTCAGTGCATATAAAGAATAAATTACCTACTTCCTTTTACAGTCACTTAGGAAACAAAACTGTTTACATTATATCTACCTGCTGCATTTCTCTTGCTAAGAGACCACAAACCAGGAAAAGGCAGGTTCAAGCTCACAGCTGTAGCAAAAGCTTTATTTACATTGTATATAATTTGTCTAATATGATATTGCAACCTTCAGTGTCCCTGTCCATAGTTCTAGTGCTACTTAACAGGCAACAATTAAACAAGTCAAGAAATGAACTCCCAAGTCTCTTCTGCATCCACTTAAAGAACCAACTCCTTCCCATATTGAACCATGAGAATAGCCTCTGCTGACTACTCTAATAAAACAAGGTAGTCTACAGTCAACAGCTGATGCTCTATTGTATCTCAGTCCCAGCAGATTTTGGCATAACAAGTGTTGCTCTACATCCAATATCCTAAAATGTGATGATGCTCTCTCTCCCTTAACAATCAATGTGCCCCCAGTTCTCCCCAGCCTCCATATCCACTGTAGTAAGAACACATTCAGTAATTCAATCCTTTCTCCTAGGTGCATTTGTCAGCAATTTCAATATTTCCCTGCCATGCATACTCTCCAAATGAGGTCTTACTTTTCTTAACATATATTTTTGCTCTTTGCACTCTACAGAGATAAAACATGAGCACAGAAAAGGGCAGTAACTTTTTACAAGTTAAACTTCCTCACATAACAAATTTTTTTAAATAAGAACTATGCCGTAACCTAGAAGCCCTCCCTTAGGTGCCATATCTCCTCCTCCCCTATGAAAGGTCTGTTCATAAGTTTTATGTGATTGGAGTGGCTGGCATGTGCTGCGTTATCTGATTTCTATACTCAACACTGTCTTTTTGACATTCACCCACCCTGGGTATGACTAGCTCATTTCACTTTGTGATTATACCACAAATTAGTGAGGTGTTTTCATTTTTCACTGTTATGAATGATGCTACTATAAGCATTCTTGCACCTGTTCTTTGGTGCTCAAAGATACGTATTTTCACTGGACACACACCTTGAAATGGGATTTTTAGGCTATAGGTTATATTACACATGTTCAGCTACCAGAGCAACTGAAAACAATTTTCCAAAGTGAATCTACCAATCTACACTCCCAAAAATATCCCACAAGCATTTCAGCTGCCCCACATACTCACTGGTTGATATTGTCAGTCTTTCATTTTATTCTTTCAGTACATTCTAATGTACTACAGCACAGCACCAGTGGTCTCGTGGATTTACTCCTCAGTGACTAGTAAAGTTGAGCCGCCAAGCTTTCTGGTTTTTTTAAATATTAATTTATTTATTTATGCATATAGTCATTGGGGTATAGGCCAGAATTGTGGGAGGTGAGAAGATACACCAGAGACAGAGTGGGGGGCATAACAGGCAGATCAACTGAAACACACTGCTGAGGGGAGCAGCGGCCACAGCAGGAGAGGTCTGCTGCGCCATGTGGGTCCCCTCCTTGGCCAGCAGCAGGGATCGAACTCATGCTGCAGTGGCTACGGTTTGCTTCATAATGTGTTGCTTAACTCACTGAGCCACCAGGGAGGGCCCATTCGCCAAGCTTTCTTAACCTCTCAACATTACAAAGCCAGTGGGCAATCTTGGTGGTTCAGCTCCTCTCTGGTCACTGCTCCTGAGATGCTGCAGTAAGAAGCAAGGGTGTGTGCATACTTCCACTGCCAGCCAACCTGCCCGTCGGCCTTCGTCACTGCCCACCATTGCTTCCATATCATTTCAGTCTCCTCCACAGGTTACTCTGATGGCTGGTCTCTATCCTAGAGCTGTTAATCTGACACCCACCACCATTACAAACCTCCCCTTGAGCAGACCAGATATTTCTCTCCCAGTTCCACCAAGAAAGATAAGTTCCTGCAGTCAGAGACTCTGCATGTTGCCTTGTGTCCTTATTTCATTATCTGCCAGTCCCAAAGAAGCCATTAGTCCTCCCTCTCTCTAAAACCATAACTACAGGAAAATGTGCTCTTTTGAGTTTTCTTTGCCATTTATCTGTATGAACAAGTGCAAGTTACCTGACCTTTCCTGGATTCAATTTTCTTACCTAGAAAATGAGAGCATTGCTTACCTCCTAAAATTGTTGTGAAAATTAAAGGATAATGTGCTTTAAAATCCTTGGTTCAAAGCTTGACAGTAGTTTGTGCTTTGTAAATATTGTTTTCCAGCCATTTCTGCCTTTATCTCTCCACCATTATTAATTTGCTTCTAACTTAGAAGCAATAAAAAGCAGGGGGTAGGAGGAGGCGAGAAACACTTGGCTATTGCAATCAGACACATTGAGACTTGAAACCTGATGTTTGCCATTGACTAGTTCAATCAGTAAATTTCCTAAACCAGTTTCTTTTGCTTTAAAAAGGATATGGGGATGTTATATTCAGAAGTATGAAAATTACAAGTCAATCAGGGAGACTGTACTTGTAGGCTAGCAGTCTCACAATGTGGAATTACAGGTCATATTCATCCAGCTGTACAACTGGTTAGGCAGCTTGGTGTTATTTGATTGGTTAACTGTTGGTTTTAATCTAAACTGTTAAATATTAAATGAATACTAAGATATAATTGTTTTAGGAAACACCGTGATAGCTTTTATCAAAATTCCAAAATCTGGACTTCTTTTGGAAAGAAAAAGAAAGATGATTTGTCAACAGTGCTCACATTCCCTCATGGCAACAATCACCTGGAATGAAGCCACCACCCTCCCCAAGTCTGGCCATGAACTCTCTGGTCTGCATACTCCCCACTCCACCCATTCTCCTTCATAAGGTCGATCTCCCTAATGTATACCACTGATCTAGACTTTAAAAGACTTTTTAGCTTACTACGTTTTATCTAAATTTTTACTGAACTAAATGATTAATGTCCTAATATTTATTGAATACTTGTAATGTATTTAATATTGTTTCCTTCATGATTCCTTCAGATTCTTACGGCTTGTAGCTCTCAGGCCTTATTGGTCTGCCACTATAACAAATTATGGAAAATTTAGTGACTTAAAGGAATATAAATGTATCAACTTATAGCTATGGACATTAAAGTTTCAGAACAGATCTCACTGGCCTCTATCAGAGTTAACAGAACTGTATTCCTTTCTGGAGAATCTAGAGAACAATCTGTTGTCCAGCATCAAGAAACTGCCCTTATGCAGCAGACCTCTCGTGCCTTACCCACTGCTCCCCTCAGCATTTCAGTCAATCTGCTTGTTCTGCTCCCCACTCTGTCTCTGGTGAATCCTCTCACACACCCCCAATCCTGCACCTCTGGTGTGTACCCCTGTTCTTGTCTGCATGAATAAATCTTTAAAAAAATAAAGAAGAAGAAGAAGCTGCCCTTATTCTTCAGCTCATCGCCCACTTTTTCCATCGTCAAAGCTGGGAATAACTAGTTATTTCACATGCTGACACTTCTTCTATGGATGCCTCCTTTTCCATTCTTAATGATATTGGTGGGGCCTCCCTGGTGGTGCAATGGATTGAGCAATGCACTGTGAAGCAAACCACAGCCACTGCAGCACAAGTTTGATCCCTGCCACCGGCTGGGAGGTGACCCACATGGCACAGCAGACCTCTCCTGCCTCACCCACTGCTCCCCTCAGCAGTGTACGTCAGTCGATCTGCCTGTTCTGCTACCCACTCTGTCTCTGGTGGAGCCTCTCACCCCCCACACCTCTGGCCTGTACCCCAGTGTTTGTATGCATGAATAAATAAATCTTTAAAAAATAAAAAAAGATGTTGGTTATTACATTGGATCCACTTAAATAATCTAGGATAATCTCCCCACCTCAAAGTCATCTTATTAACAACTTTAATTGCATCTGCAACTTTAAATGCTCCCTTGCCAGATATCAGCATATTCACAGGTTCCAGGGAGTAGATGTGAACCCTTGGTGGGCAGAAGAATTCATGACTCTGAACTACCACAGACCTCAGTGTTGTTATCAAGTCTGTCTTTCCTTGAAAAATAGTATCAGAACTGTTGATTAACCTAATAGTACCACTATATGTTATCCTTTAATTCAGAAACAAACAACAAAAACGAGTCTCCAAAATATGAACCACTCATACCTAGCATTTATAATGTTCCATGGGCAAATGAAAACAATTTTCTGCATTCTGTGCCTATAAAGCTTCACCTGGCACCTTTTACTCAACCCCCCCAAAATGCCATCACTTTATGAAGTGTTAGAAAGAAGGAAGGAGAAAAGGAGGATAAAAAGGAATGATACTATAAACACAGGGGTGCAGGTATTCTTTTGAATCAGTGTATTTGTGTCTTTTGGGTATATTCCTAGGAGTGGGATTGAGGAACCGCCATACTGCTTTCCATAATGGTTGGACCAGCTTGCATTCCCACCAGCAGTGTAAGAGAGTTCCTTTTTCTCCACATCCCCGCCGAC
>JAGFMF010011684.1:2828104-2841442 GCA_019455555.1 Galemys pyrenaicus
GGAAGATGGGAGCATGAGGGACTGAGGTGATGGTGCACTGGTGAGATGGTGATGGGGAATACATGGGGATTACAATTTATGGCAAGTATATGTAAATTTAAAATATTTTATATTAATTTAAAAAAATAAAATCTCAAAAAAAAAAAAAAGGAATGATACTACCTATATACAGATTTAGGTGCACTTACACTTGGGGATTTTTTTTAAGGAAACACTAAGGAGTATATCAAAGAAACTTCCACCTTGCCTAGGGTGCTGTAAAGCACCCAGCAAAGCTCTGAATAATAATTTGATCTGAGAGTAATCCTAAACTATTGAAGGTGCCCATGAATATTCTATCATTTCCTTTTCTCAACCATTTTTCATAAATGGCCTGAGGAAGGTCATCTGACTCACCCAGGACACCATCAGAATTAAACAGATTGGGGGAGGAGGGACTGGAAGCAAATAATACAAAGCAAGCAAAGTCACACATAAGACTTTCACCTATCTTATCTCCAAACAGATAATCAGAGAGAGCACTGTTTCCAGTTTACAAAAAAAAAAAAAATTTAACTCAAATTCAACATTTAAATGCCTGGGATCCAGACTTCATTTGCCATTGCAAATTTTTAAGTAACGTATTTTAAAAGTTATGTAATATGCTTAAAATTGGTTGACTAATTAAGTATGTCCTCAATATGACCTTTAGGAAAATTTTCCATATACCAAATAAATTCTAAATATATCTGAATTAATCCATTAAATCATCCACAAAGTTAGCTAGATAACCAGACTCACCATTATGATCCATCTGTAATTCAGGAAACATGGTCAACCTCACCCTCCATAAAACCCCATGAATCAGCATAGACCATGAATCAACAGGCTTCCAGGTATACAATCCTGGATCTAATCAGAGTTCTTTCTACTTCTAAACTCTAAATTTTCTACTTCTAAACTCTTTCTCAAATCTTCCTGTCCCCTGGACTTCATTTTCATAACAGTCATCACAGTTTTAACAATTATCTGGATAGGTTTTTGTTTACCCCATGAAAACAGGGACCACATTTGATTCTTTCTTCAAAGTTTCAGCTCTGTGCCTGACCAACAGTGAGCTCATGAATATAAATGAATGAATGAATGCTCCCACTCCTTCTTTTCTTTTTGACACACTTATATTCATTCATACAATGTACTATTTTAAATGTTTTTGGATAAATCAATTCATTAATTCTTATAACAAACTTTATTATATGGGGACCATTAGTACTTTGTTTAACTGATAAGAAAATGAAGATTTAAAGGTTCAGTAATTGGAGGTCTCCTTGATGGCACAAGAAGTTAAGCACTGCACTATGAAGCATCTGCAGCCACTGCAGCGTGTGTTCAATCCCCAGCTAGGGAGGTGACCACATGGTACAGCAGACCTCTCCTGCCTCGCCTGCTGCTCCCCTCAGCAGTGCACTTCAGTCAATCTGCTGTTCTGTTCCCCACTCTGTCCCTGGTGAATCCTCTCACCCACCACACCTCTGGCCTATAGCCCAGTTCTTGTGTGCATAAATAAATCTTTAGAATAAATAAATAAATGTTCAGTAATTGGCACAAAGCCATACAGCTATTAATAACAGAACATTTACTAAGTATTTAATATGTGCTGGGAAAGCTTCTGCTAGCTACCTAAGGTGACTTTATTCAAATTACAAAAAGATGTACCTATCCTTTTGGATGTAGGAATTAAAAATAGATATTCCCTCCTTCAAGATAAATAAACCGCCTCAAGGATATAAAACGTGAAAGTTGAGAGCAGGCCCCTCCTACACTAGCCCCTTTATGTAAAACACAGATGGAGCCAAATATAATGCAGCGCCACAAGCCGCTCTGTGCATTAAATGCTTATTTATCTACAGCAACTCAACAAACTGGCATTAATGTTATCGGTTCCTGTTTTACAAAAGCAAGAACAAAAGTGAAGTGATTGCCCAGAGCCATCCAAATATTAAGAGAGAGGTGGGATTCAAGCCCAGACATTGTAGCCCAGAGCCCACACTCCTAATACCCCATGCTAAATTTCTTACTTGAGGTTCCTGTAACAGCTTCCTAACTAGTCTCCATGATTCACAACTTACTCTACAACTCCATCCACTACAGCAGCCACAGGGAGTTTCTAGAGTTAGAAATCTTCCAACTCTAAGCACTAAATAGTTCTTCCATTACCCTCAAGATAAGGTAAAGACTCCTTCCTGTGGTAGAAAATGTTCCTTATGATCTGACCCTGGTCACTATGCAGCCTCAACACTTTGCTGCTCTCTACCCCTCCCCTCCACTACTCACAATAATAAAACCATAGCAAGCACTCTGCTCCTTGGATCTTAATGCCCTCATTACTTCACGCCTTAGCACATAATGTTCTTTCCACATGAAGCCCTTCTCCTCCTCTGCGTCAACTGTAGCTCCTACTCAGACACCAAGTCTCAGCCTGATGTCTCCTCAAATTTACACTCCTGGAATGCTCAGTCTAAATTAGAGCCCCTAATAGACTTTTTCTATCATACCCTATTTTTACTTTATAGCAACAGCACACTTATATATTTGGGGGGGGGAACTATTCAATCAATACCAGTTTTCACCAATATCATAATGGCACGGGAAGTGTTTATTTTGTTATAAACAACACTTAGCACATTCCTTGGCACATAAGACAACAAAATTTTGTTAAATGTCTCTCCTTGGTGCTCACTGTGCTTCCCATGATAGCACTCATCGTAATACACTCTAACAGGTTATTTCCATATTCCTCTGTTATATTACTATTTGAGTGTTATGAGAACAAAGGCCATAACAGAGTTGGACCTCACAACTGAACCTCTAGTAGCTAGCATACAGTAGGCATTCAAACACGCCAGAATAAATGAGGGTGAACAAGATCCGTCACTGATACCTTCTGAGTAAAAGACCTATTTTATTACGGCCATAAATGACAACCATAGGTTGAAAAATTGTTCTACTTTAACTATGTGAAAAAAAAAGACTTCATATGGAACACTGAGATAAAGTTATTAGCTTCAAACTCTAACCCAATATCATTCACCAGTCACAACAGACAAGGGATTTCGATAAAAAATGACCTGTCAGCTTAGCCAAATGTCCCATGAGTGACTACTCAAACAGAAAATGCAGTGTCTATTTCCAAGTTCTACTGAGATCAAGGCCACAAAACTACAGCAGAATATTCCAGAGGGAATCTATCATGCTTATCAAAAGACATTATAGTACTCCCCCTTCCAGAGAAGTATTGAGAACACAAATCCCTCTAAATTATAATTAAATAACTATTGTTCTGAAAAGAGAGGAAAATACATTGAGTTAAAGGGGAAAAAAGCAAATTAAAATATATTCTTTAGTGTCATCTTATGAGACTTGGAAAGGACAATTTGCTGAGAGGGAAACCTCAACATCTTTTATACATAATGGTATATGCAATGGAGGCAAGATTAAGCCTCATTAAGACCTGACTTCAGGGCTTCCCTGGTGGTGCAGCAGGTTGAGCACTGCACTGTGAAGCATCTGCTGCACAGCAGCGCAAGTTCGAACCCGGCCAGGAAGATGACCCACATGGCTAGCAGACCTCTCCTGCCTCGCCTGCTGCTCCGCTCAGCAGTGTATGTCAGTCGATCTGCCTGTTCTGTTCCCCACTCTGTCTCTGGTGGATCCTCTCACTCCCGCCACTCTGGCCTGGAACCCTGCTCTTGTGTGCATAAATAAAAATTAAAAAAAAAAGACCTGGCTTCAGAAAATCTGCTCAGACTTGGAAACATGACAATATCCTTTGAATTTTAAAACAGGACTGCATTGTTTTGTCCACTGGGTGAGCCATGATTATCAAGTTGTGTATAAAGGAATTTCAGTGCAGTCTTAGAACCTCCAGGAAGATAGAGAACAGTTGTATAGTGACGGTGATAGAGACCCCAAAATGCCACAAACACAATGAAATAATATTTCATGACAACACAACTGCCCATGTGTGTTCCACTAGTGAGAAGACATGTGTTGGGTTGATCAAAGCCAGGTTTCTCTTTCTAGTCAATTAACTGCCTACTCCTCCTCTAATACCATGATTCTGAACATGGGAATCTAGAAGTTGACCTACTCAGCATTACCTTCGATTCAATATCCTCTAATCACCTCTGTCTTATTCAGTATCTTATTGTGCTGAATGCAATACCTTAACTTGAACGATGCTGAACTTACCCTTGACACAAAATTAAAACATTAGTAAAATATTGTTTAAAAAAGATAGCACAGTTGCCAACAACAGTGGTTTTATCTGCACTGAAACCTTGATGCTTAGCCTTAGAAATCCCTCCCAGTGCTAAAGTAGTTGCCAGGCAGCAATGAGGTCCCACAAACCCAGTTACTCCACCTTCGATGCTCCAAGCAGGGTAGCACTCTTTTCCACACCTAACTATGGTGCCAATCAATAGCCAATATTCCCCGTCAGTACTGCATTTGGAACAGATTTCTTCTAGAAAATTTCTGTTTTACAATTTAAAAAAATAAAAATCGAGGCCTCCCTGGTGGCACAGGTTAAGCAACACACTATGAAGCAAACCACAGCCACTGCAGCACGAGTTTGATCCCTCCCTCTGTCCAGGGAGGGGACCCACATGGCGTAGCAGACCTCTCCTGCCTCGCCCACTGCTCCCCTCAGCAGTGTGTTTCAGTCGACCTGCCTGTTCTGCTCCCCACTCTGTCTCTGGTGAATCCTCTCACCTCCCTGGACTCTGGCCTGTACCCCAGCTCTTGTATATATAAATAAATAAATCTTTAAAAAAAATAAAAATTTTAAAACATAAATATCACTCAACCAAAGAAGTCACTTTAGTTATTTACTGCATTGCCAGGCACTAATTTTTATGCTTAGTAACACTTTGATGAAATAAGGATTTACTCTCTTCTCCAAGCACTACTGATGTGGTTACTGTTCTCCATCCTTACTCTTCATCTGCTATTTTTGGCCTCAAGAGTTATTTTCTCCAGGAGAAAGGGTGCTGTTCCCAAAATGACTAAAATTTAGTGGGTTAAAAGGATAAAGTCCACAGGTCCTTTCTCATGAAACCAAAGCAGCACAAGGATCCAATCTCATGGAGATATCATGAGTCAAAGACATTGAAACTATCCTAAATAGGTAGATAACATGGCCTAGTACTTGAAAATTTCAAAAAAGCAGAACCAAGACCATCACCCCTCAATACTATACCCTCCTCCCATATTGGTGATTTCCATAGTTGTAGTCCTCTGGGGCACAAAGCCTATAAAGGTGGTTTCCTTGGGCTTCCCTGGGGGCACAAGGGGTTGAGCTCCACAGTTTAATCACAGCCAGGGAGGGACTCACATGGCTCAGCAGACCTCTCCTGCCTCACCCTCTGCTCCCCTCAGCAGTGTACTTCAGTTGATCTGCTTGTTCTGCTCCCCACTGTGTCTCTGGTGAACCTTTCACATCCCCCACCCCGTGCCTCTAGTCTGCACCCTAGATCGTGTATGCATAAATAAACTTAAAAAACCTTTAAAAAATAAATAAAATAGAGGTGGTTTCCTTCCCATACTGTACCATGACTGCTTTTGTGTGAATTAGAAAAAGACACCCTTCCTCCATGCCCCACCTCAGGGTTTGGCTTGTGAGCAGAAAAATACACTGAATTTCAGTCTCCTGCACTCCCTTGCCTAGACCATTTATAGTCACTGGACAGCACCTGAATTTCTTTGTAACAGCATTGATGCAGTTACAAATGACTGGTCTCTCAAATAAGCATTAACAAGTTTGTCTTCCCCCCTTGTTTGACACATTTACCTTTTTTATAACTGGTCTCTGAGACAAGCATTTTACAAGTTTGTCTTCCCCAGTCTCTGGTAATTTCCCCCCTTGCTTGACAGGTTTGTCTTCTTGCATTCCAAGGAAAAGGGAGTTAAACAGCACTTGCTGAAAAGGCAAGCTGGCGCCCATCCAGCTCCATGCTGACCCTTTCGGCCCTCCTCTCTGCAGACTCTTGCCCATCTCCCCCTCTCTCTTTTTCCTTTGTATAAATACCCCTTCGCTCTGCCAAAGAGCAGGACAGTGGTCTTTCAGACATGAGTCTGCTGCTCTCCTCATCATTAAACCCTCCTTCCTCTTCCTCAAGCTCTGTTTCCTTTTATTGGTTGAGGGAAACTGAGGCTGGTGTTCAGCATCAGCATGACAACACCTGTTCTTCTATTCGTTCATCACACTTTTCAAGCAAGACTATAGGTAAGGTTTTTAGGTTTTGAGGAAAACAGCAAAATGGGAGGTTCGTTCTGAAAAGGGTCATGAATTTCATGAACAACAGTGTAGAAAGTGCTGTCTAAAAATTCAGGAGATAATGTGCATTTATTTGGAATCAAGGAATTCTAGAAGAGATTCAGGTAGAAAACCTAAATGATGCCCTAAAGAGGGGAAAACCCAAGGATTGTTGAGGGATGCAAAGAGTAAGATGAGGTAATTCCTAGTGGTTTTAAGAAATGGTAGTTCACAAACAGAACAGTGAAGTCAGGAAGAATTTGCGAGCTGAGGAAAAAAGTAAAAACTAAGACAAGTGGAGGAAGTTAAATTTGGTGGTGAATGTATTAAATTGGACTTACCTATGCAGGTAGGAATGGAACTGGGAAATGTACAGTTGGAGTCTATGAGGGAAGCCCAGGATGGGGGTATGGTTAAAGACTAAAACCATGAACACACTGAGGAAAAGGTGAGAGAAAAGGAATAGCCAGGAGTTGAACACAAACTGTGGAGAATGTAACAGCTGCCTAGGCAGGAAAAACCATGGAGACAGTAAACAATTTTTACCTACTTACAAGTCAGCATAAAGAATGTCCTTTTTAATTTTACATATAGACTCTACACAAGAAAATGATCGCTAAAATAATTTTTGCCACTAAATACACAGCACTCAAAAATCAGTAGCACTGAATTCTCATAAAATCTGTTTTAAAGTTCATTTAAAATATTTTCTCATGAACAAAATATTCAGAAATAACTGCCATAGAATGATACTCCTTCAAGCATCTGGGGGGTTGCCACAGGACTATTTTTATATGTTTGTTTATTTTTTTTTTAAAAAAATATTTACTTTATTCATGCATATAAGAACTGGGGTACAGGCCAGAGGTGTGGGGGGGTGAGAGTATTCACCAGAGACAGTGGGGAGCAAAACAGGGAGATCTACTGAAACACACTGCTGAAGGGAGCAAGCTGGCGAAACAGGAGAGGTCTGCTGCGGTCTGCTGCGCCATGTGGGTCAGCTCCAGGGCAGGGGATGGAACTGCTGCAGTGGCTGCAGATAGCCTCATACTGCTGCGACTAAACCCTTGACCACCAGGGGGGGCCCCTGTTTCTGTTTGTAACCACCCAAATTTTTTGGCCAAAAGAAAGATAAAGATAAAGGCATTTGAGGACCTATAAAACAGAGGGTTCATTCATTCAAAGCATTGTTTTCTAATTTTCTGCATTTCTCCTCAAATGGAAAACAGAACTAGAGGTCAAGAGTGCCAGGTTCCATCGGGCCTTTCTCTTTTGCATACGTGCCCTACAGGTACAATTTGCTTTCCACTGCAATGTGCTTCCAGGTTTTACTTTTTTAGGAAAGAATGACTGTGGGATCATTTCAGAGGCTCCTATAGATATGATTGCTATGGAAGTCGGAGTTCCTGCTTGACATCCCCCATTTCACCTTAAGAGGCAGAGCCCCACATCTGTGCCACGCGTACTTCTTAGTGTGGTATCTAAAAACAATGACTATGTCTTAAGTTTTCTTTCTTTTTTTTTAAGCTCTATCCTTTTATTCTAGAGAATAACAATCACTACTTTTAGAAGAGAATTATGAACTGTTCTAGAGCCTCATATTAGAAAGTGGACACTTGGGGAAATCTAAGTCAATTGTATAGCCAGTCTTGCACTACCACACCCCCTCCAATGGAGAATTCCAATCTATCATTTTAAGACTCAAGAAAGTCCTCACAGAGTAACATTCAGACTGGTGTCTCAAAAGCGCCCCCATGTGTGCACATGAAAAATAACTCACCAGAGTAAAAGCTCATTGGATAAAAGTAAAATAAGACTAGGAGCCAAATTTCAGATCTCAAAAAAATGCTGATATGAGAAATAACACACTGCATATAATTATTACCTTGTTTGTGTGTCCTGCTTCATATCTAATAGAATAATCAGTTCAAGTACAATAGTACAATTTATAGCATCAGCAAATTAAATGGATGCATGAAAAATTTTGATTAAGTTAGAAAAAAGATTAAAAAACTGGATATGTTCCAAACATAAGTACAGTCAAAAAGAAAAAATAAGTCATCTGAGTATAACATCAGCAACTGATTTATATATTTCATCCCAAGAAAGGACTTACATGAAAATAAACCAAAACATTTGTTACACTTTCCAGAAAGCATTAGCTTAGTGGAAATATTTTCAGATTTCCCCTTATTGTCCATATATCTTTACCTTAAAGAAAAACATACTCTAGCTAAGACTAGCTGTGCAAATTAGTTACTCCAAACAAAGGATAGGCTTCCAAAATATTAAAATAAAGGCTGGCAAAGATTTTTCTATTGTAATCTCCATCTTTAAGAGGTGAAGGAAGTTATCTCAGAAATTAGTGACTTTGCTTAAGTCTACAAAGTTGACAGAAAAACTGAGAACAGAACCTTAGTCTCCTGTTCCTTTGTCCAATCATTATTCACTTTAGGATACTGTGTCGCAAAGTTTAATAATAGTAACAATAATAAATAGGGGAAAACATTAACAAATGGCATTTCTAATATTAAAAGCACTTACTTTGCACCTATTAATGCTTTAAGTACTTACATTAACTAACTCATTTGGTACTGAAAAAAACTTTCTAAGATTTTATTATTATATCCATTTTACAGATGAGGACTGAGGAACAGAGGAGTAAATTACCTAACAGAGTATGTGAGAGAGCCACTAAAATTTTAGTCAAACAGTCTAATTCTAGGTATGAAAATTCTTAACCACAAGTAATTATGTTTCATATAGATAGTGGACTTGGTAATCAACATTGAAAAGGGCATCAGTAGTAGGATTTAACCTTATCTTTGGGTAACATTAAAACAACAGTAGGTCTAACTTAAAAGAAAAATATAACAGGGCCTCCCTGGTGGTGTAAGGGGTTAAGCAACGCACTGTGAAGCATCCACACCCACTGCAGCACGAGTTCAATCCCCGGTCAGGGAGGCGACACACATAGCGCAGCAGACCTCTCCTGCCTCACCCGCTGCTCCCCTCAGCAGTCTATTTCAGTCAATCTGCTTGTTCTGTTCCCTACTCTGTCTCTGGTGAATCCTTTCACCACCACACCTTTGGTCTGTATCCCCGTTCTTGTATACATAAACAAAAATTTTTTTTTAAAAAAAGCAAACTTGGTTCTCCCAAAGCTCTGTCCTCGCCAGGTTCTTCCCCACCCATTCTCTGCTTGAGTGAACCCACCCTCACCCACAACTTCCACTACTACTTAGGATCTGATGTATTGCTTCCAAACCAGGACCTACAGGCTAGTTCTCTCTTCTAAGTTCACATTGTCCGAGCAGTGCCTCAAACTCAGCAAAATCATATCCAAATCGCTCTTTTTTTAAAAACAAAGATTTGTTTATTTATGCATACAAGAGCTGGTGTACAGGCCAGAGGTGTGGGCGGTGAGAGGATCCACCAGAGACAGAGTGGGGAGCAGAACAGGCAGACCAACTGAAGTACACTGCTGAGGGGAGCAGCGGGCACAGCAGGAGAGGTCTGCTGAGCCTGTGGGTCCCCTCCCTGGCCAGAGGCAGGGATCGAACTTGTGTTGTAGTGGCTGCGGTCTCCTTCATAGTGCATTGTTTAACCCACTGCGCCACCAGGGAGGCCCCCAAATCGCTTATATTTTACCAAAAATCCGCTCCGCATCCTGCATTTCTTCTCTTGTTCAATGAATTTCCAGTCAGTAAGTCCAAACCTTGAATCAACTGAGATCCACTTCCTCTCTCTCAGGATACATCCAGATAGATTGTCATCTCTATGATCACTAGTCTCTAAACCACTCATAAGTCTTCCCCTTTTCATTCTCATTCTCATAAAAACCATCAAGAGTCCACCCTCAGCACCATGTGTCTCCTTGTGCTAAAACATGATCTTAGATTTGCTTCTACCAGAAATAGATTCAGGGTTTAAAAATTAAATGCAGGGCCTCCCTGGTAGCGCAGTGGGTTAAGCAACGCACTACGAAGCAAACCGCAGCCACTGCAGCACGAGTTCGATCCCTGCCGCTGGCCAGGGAGGGGACCCACATGGCACAGCAGACCTCTCCTGCCTGGCCCGCTGCTCCCCTCAGCAGTGTGTTTCAGTCAGTCTGCCTATTCTGTTCACCACTCTGTCTCTGGTGAATCCTCTCACATCCCTGGACTCTGGCCTGTACCCCAGCTCTTATATGCATAAATAAATAAATCTTTAAAAAAATAAATAAAAATTAAAATTAAATGCAAATAGTTGTTTGAGAAATGATGCCAAAAATACAAATAGTTATGAGCAATCCCAGAAAGTAGAGCAAAGGGTATAGAAGGATGGCAGGGATGGGAAGGAAGTCAACACTGGTCATCATATAACTGCTGGAAGCCTCTGGGGTCCAATCTCACTGGGGACCCCGAGAAAACAGAACATGCTACAGGTTTGTCCCATGCCAGGGGCAAAGTAGCTGAAGCAGTTCTCATCACTGCATGAAGTTTGCTTCACTGATGTTAATCCCAGTGTTTTGGGCCTGCCTTCTTAGAGTCTTGGAAACCGCCCGTCATTGAGCCTCGTACATGTTTACTTTTCAGGTGACCGCCAAGGTAATGAGAAAAGCACAGGTAGCACCTGACACAAAAGTTTTCCAGGGTTCCCCAAGCTGTGCATAGCCCGCCAGACACTCCACACCCTGTGCCCTGCCTTCCTCTCTCCAGTTCCCAGATTTCCTGACACGCGTGTTCTAGTCTTACCAACCTACCAACAGGTCCCAAAACGTATAATCCTACTGGCACCTCTCCATTTTGCGCTTACCGTTCACTCTTCTCTACCTCCCACCCTTATTCCCCTCTGTTTCACATACTCTGAGGCTCCAACAAGATACAACTATCAGATTCCCCATCTCAGGAGCTCAAGCTTTCCTTCAATGACTTGCACCCAAGGTGGGCACTTCCACCTGGCCCACTCCGCCACGTCTTTTTCTCATTTATCAAGCTGCATAGTAGTTACTTGTCCTTCTGGCTAAACCAGCCAGAGTGTGAACTCCTGATGAGAACTTGCTTAATTTATCTGGTTCCCTTGCACCAAGCCCAACTGAAGGAAGAGAAATGACTTGAGAAATACCAAATAATTCCTGAAAGGTGATACATCAAACAGAATGAACAACACGCCTCTAATTAATATGACAAACAAAGCCTAGTCCAAAAGAAAAACTGGGCAGGGGTGGGAGGACAGCAGTTCTCCCTTAGTGCATGCTTTTTAAAGATAAAATTGCTAATGAGGGATAATTTTCCTTATATAGCTGCTGTGAACTGATGCAGTTTCCTCTGCCTCAGCTTCTTTAGTTCTGCGCCTCTTTATCAGCACTGATTTCCTGAAATGGAGCTTAAAGTTTTAAGAGACTGACAGTCTCTAAACAACAGTAAATTCTCCACAAATTCAGTCATGGATATTTTGTTTTCACATTTCCACTTCTCATACTGACTCATTTGCCTGACAATGAGTCGCCTTCATATTGAATTCTCTTAGGTGCCCCTACAAAGAAGAAATGAGGGCTGTAATTCCTCTCCTAACACCTGCTTTACAGGGCCCTCAAGGTCACCTGCACCTGTCGTCCTGCTGCTCTGTCCTGGCAGGGGATTTCTGCCAACTCCAGTGTTGATGGGCAGAAAGCCAGTGCAGAGTGGGGTGAGGGCCAGTCCTCACCCCATCCAGCTCCCCAATTCGCCATAAGCAATGTGTATGCAAATGCACTATATGCAAAGGCACACCAAAACTGAGTAGTCATTAATTCACATACTGTGGCATTTTTTTCTGGAGATGATAAAAGGTAAAAAGAAGTGATAAACTAGTTCTAAAGGTCATTTAGTTCAGCCAAAATTGGCTCTATTTACATTGATGTGAAAACTAAACACAGTGCAGGTATCTCTGCCCCAGGATCCCGTGACGCAGTCTATGAGATTTTGTGATTCACTGATCATTGCTACGGTGTCTGATGGCCCCTAAATTGCTTCAGTCCACACGGATGAGGTTTCTGCTTTCATTCTCTTGTCCCTCCCTATCTTTATGGTTTCCCAGTGGGAAGGAAAACAATCACAGCAGATCATCCCCACTGAAGGTTTTAACACTGGGGGTTGCCTTCCCTCACCTGTGTTTTGGGTTTGTCCTGACCAACTCTGGCATACTTCATCTGAGACACAGAAATTTACAAATACAATTACAGTACAATCTGTTATAGCAGAAAGCAAAGAAAGAATCTTGGAACACGCTACTCATAAGTCAGGTCTGCTGTTTATGTTTCATATCATATTTTCAGACCCACTGCAACAGCCAAGGAGTTGCTTTTCAAAATGTTTTGCTGACCTCATAAGAAACAATGTAAATAGACTTTGTATCCAATGACGCCAGCGCTGAAGCCAGTGTCTCTGTGCTTTCATATTTTGTGAGAATTTTGTGTATATTGCTTCTAAGGGCTTGTGCCAGCCAGCAGTTTTGCTTTGCTGTAAAGTGATACCAGTCTTTACAGACTACTGTTCCTCCAAGCTCCTCTCCGCTAACTACAGAACTCAGGAAAAACAGAGGGTGAAAAGGTAACACAGGCCTGAGAGGAGACTGTGCTGTGCTCCATTCCTCCACTCCTCCCTACTACTTCCCTGGAGTGCACCTCAGAGTTGTTCTGTGGGCTAAGCCTCACCCTTAGTGGTCTGAACTACTTAGTCAAGCAACCCCCCCACCAGGCTGCAGCAGTTAACAATTCAACAGTGTCCACTGAGTACCTCTAAAGGATGAGTTATCATTTATCTTAGCCAGTTCACTTCCAGGCATTCTTATTTTGTAACATTTTTTGAAGAAATAAAGAACCAAATTAAAATTCACATTTTATGGAATACTACTCAGCAATCAGAAATGAAAAACCAGACTCATTCATGGGAACATGGATGGATGTGGAGGGGATTATGCTTAGCGAAGTAAGTCAGAAGGCAAAAGAAAAATACCAGATGGTTCCTCCCTTAGGAGGAACATAAGGGAACCAAATAAAAATCAAGGAAAGGAATAAGAAC
>JAGFMF010011684.1:2841570-2899424 GCA_019455555.1 Galemys pyrenaicus
ACTGGTGAGATGGTGATGGGGAATACATGGGGATTACAATTAATGGCAAGTATATGTAAATTTTAAAATATTTTAATAAAAAAATTTAAAAAAAACAAAAAAATATTCACATTTTACTACCCAAGAATTTGCAGTATAGCGGTTTCATACTTTATCCAAAAGAGCAGGTCCTGTGAAAGGGCTGGAATAAAATACAAATCTAATAACAGGAAGCTCAGTTTCCTTTTCCTCATCTTTCCCTAAGTTTATACCAAATTCTACTTTATAACATACAGTAGTAGAGAAAGATTCTTGCCACAGAGTTTCTCAACCCAGGATCCAGATGCCACTGGATGAATAAAAAAGGTCCTGAGTCCCCAAAAACTGGGTTCAGAAGGTTAAAATATGGCACTGGAGAGAGGATCAATAATTGCAAAAAATGCTTAAAATTATTTTTATCATATGATTTATATATATAAATCAAAATTACTCAATATATTACTCAAAAATTACTCAATATATATATATACTCAAAATTACAAAGCATCCCCAGACCTGACAGACAGTTCTATTGCCTGTCACCTTGTTGCAGTTATCCTCATACAACAAGCTACCCCAAAATGTAAGCAAGAGCTGAAACCAACCTATGCACCAAGGAGAGGTGACTGGTAAAGATGCAGTACATATACACAGTGGAATACTACTCTGCTGTTTAAAAGAAGGAAAAAGCAAAATACCAGATGGTTTCACTCCTAGGAAGAATGTAAGGGAAATAAATAAGGGACCAAGGAAAAGAATAATAACAATAAAAAAAAAAAAAAGACAAGGACAAATCAGAAACATTTTGTGGGGAGCGGGGATAAATGGGTAAGTGGGTTCAGGGCAAAAAGAGCACAAGGGACTGAGGTGATGGTGCACTGGTGAAATGGTGGTGGGAAATCCAGGGGGACCACAATTGATGTCAAATATGTATAAATAAAGAAAAATAGGGGAGAAAAAAAGGGTAAAATCTTGACTAATAAAAAAAAGAAGAAATCCTGTCATTTATAGAAACATGACAGAGGCTATTGTGCTTAGTGAATTAAGTCAGATGGAGAAACAAATACTGTTTGATTTCACTCCTTTGTGGGATGTAAAGAAACCAAACAAATGACTGAATAAAAGAAAAACTCAGTAGCTTAAAACAAAAATAATCTTTCACTTTTCTCACAAATCTTTAATTTCAATCAGCAGGCACAGCTCCTACCTGCTCCATGAATTATCAGCCAGAGGGTATACTCAGAGGCTCCACTCAGGGAGGCTATTGGCTTTTTTCCACAGAGGCCTTTCTGTGGGGTAAGTTTAGCTCCCTCACCCATGGTGATGGATTCCAAGAGTGAGTATTTCAGAAACAGAAAGTGGAAACTACCAATTTGGGTACCCAGAAACTGACACAGTGTCGCTTCAGCATAAAATTTGATCAAGCAGTCACAAGAAGATTCGAGCAAAGGGGACAGAGACCCCCACTACTTGATGGGAAGGCTATCAAAAATCTTGAGCCCTTGTTTGATTTATTTATGTCTACAAGGACTGGGGTACAGGCCAGAAGTGCAGGGGGTGAAAGGATTCACCAGAGACAGAGTGGGGAACAGAACAGGCAGGTCTACTGAAATACACTGCCGAGGGGAGCAGTGGGCAAAGCAGAAGAGGTCTGCTGCGCCATGTGTGTCAGACCGTGGTGGGGGTCCAAACTCGTGCTGCAGTGGCTGTGGATGCTTCATAGTGCTACGACTTAACCCCTTGTGCCACCAGGAGGCCCCTTGAGCCCTTGTTTTAAAACTGTCCCAAAGCTCAATTATATGGGTGGGGTGGTGTAGTGGAGAGTGAATGGAACATGTACAATTTGGGGGAACAAAAATGTAACCTACAAAACTAAAAAATAAATTCCTGACATAAGGAAAAACACAAGCAAACAAAAAAGCCTGATACCCCAGGGATGGCTTTCTTCCTTCTCTCTTTTATAGATCTTTGTGGTGTGAAAAGCATTTCTCACATTTCCAATTTCTCAGGCTAGTCCACCATGCTACTGCCAGTCAGCCTGCTCCTCTCCAGTGACACCTGGCTCCCACTTAGCTCCAGGGGTTCAACCTTCACAAAACCTCCTGCTTCACCGCTAGGATCACCCAAGGCATTCTGTGAAGCCTATTCATTTAAAGATATTCTAGATAATAGTTTTAGAGGAATAGAGGTGTGGGTTCTGTCTGAAGACAGAGGATAAAAGCCACTCTGAGGGATTTAAGATTAGATATGAGTAGTGTGGAACAAGAAAAAAAAAAGACTGACCTTCCTTGTCTAACATTACTCTTGGGTGGGTTTACAGCCTTCCCAATTCTGCCTGTTTCCAACTGTTAACCAATCACACTACCAAGGAAATGCCAACCATGACTTATTTGCATCACTTTCGTCTATCTCTTTATTAATTCAACTGGCTGATCCATAAAATTGGTTATCAGCACCGGCTGCTCCTGGCTCCCTCAGACAGACCTAGGGAAATGGTCTGCTTTTTTTCTGCAGCAGAAATGGTATTAAAAAACAACAACAAAGGAGAAAAGAAAGAAAAAACTCCAGGTGAGGAGAAAAGTTTCCAAGTCCAGGCCTCAAGGGCTATAAATAATGTTCAGATCAATCAGGCACCTGAAAGTTCTACCTACATTCTCACCTATCCACTATCTCCTACCCATTAGCGTGCCAGGAACCCCATGTCCTCAAAGCCTTTGCATGCTCTTTGACTGGGACAACCTTCCCCCAGGAAGCCATGTGACTTGTTTCACATGGTTTTATTTACATATCACCTTCTCCAGGGAACCTGGAATTTAACCTGAAAGCTTCATCCAATATTTACAAACCACTATACATACGCGTGCATACACACACACACACACTCACACACACAGGAACTCTACTTCCTATCACCCCTCTCTCCTTACAATTTCCTTATCATTATGTAACATAGGGTGTATTTTACTTATTCACTGCGTTGCCTTTCTCCGTTTGACTTATTTCAATGATAGCTCCATAAAGGCAGGATTTTCTGTGTTTTATTGGCTGTTGATCCTAGAATAGTACCTGGAGTTACGTAGAATAAATATTTACCAATAAATAATTCAATGAACTATTGCTCCAACCTGTAATTGTCCCTCCATGGTAATGATAAAGGGTCCCTAGTCATGTTGCCTGCTCTTTAGGGAGAGAGCTATAGATCTGTATTCATTTCCCAGTGCTGATTAACAAATGACTACAAACTCATGACATAAAACAGGAAAAGTCTACCTTAGGGTTCTACAGATTAGTAAGCTCCCACAAGCCTCAACTGGCTAAAATAAGGTGTTGGCAAGACTATGTACCTTTCTGGAGGTCATAGGGGAAGATTTACTCCCTTGCCCTTCGCAGTTCCTAGCGGTCATTCACATTCCTTGCTTTATGTTCTCCATTTTCAAAGTCACCCCTCTGACTATTCTTCCTTAGTCATATCTCCCTCTGATTATTTTCTGCTGCCCTAAGGACTACCCAGATAATCTTAAATAATATCCTATTTTAAAATCACCAGATTGGGGGCCTCCCCGGTGGCGCAGTGGGTTAAGGAATGCACTATGAAGCAAGCCTCAGCCACTGCAGCACGAGTTCGATCCCTGCTGCCCGCTTGGAGGGGACCCACATGGTTCAGCAGACCTCTCCTGCTGTGCCCGCTGCTTCCCTCAGCAGTGTACTTCTGTTGATCTGCCTGTTCTGCTCCCCGCTCTCTGTGGTGAATCCTCTCACCCCCCACACCTCTGGCCTGTACCCCAGTGCTTGTATGCATAAATAAATAAATCTTTAAAAATAAATAAATAAAATCACCAGATTGGGGACTTTAAATTCAACTGCACCTAAAGAAGTAATAATGTCTCTCCTCTCAACTTGATAGCCGTAATGTTTCTTCTCTAGATTATCTACTCAGTCCCTATATTTGATCATTTTATAAATCTATGGAGGTAGAGAACAAGTTTCCATGGACTGAGAAGGCAGACTTTGAATCTAAACCCTTTCTGAGACTGATGCTCTTATATGCTGGGATGACAACTCAATTATAATCACCAAGACCCAGTTTTCTCATGAGAAAAAAAAAAAAGGAAATTACAAGGCCTAACAACAGGGCTTTTATAAAGATTAAAGGCAGCAATGTTCACAGCAGACCTCTCCTACCCGCTGCTCCCCTCAGCAGTGTATTTCAGTCAATCTGCCTGTTCTGCTCCCCATTCTGTCTCTGGTGAATCCTCTCACGCCCCTCCCCCCAAACACCTCTGGCCTGCACCCCAGTTTTTGTATGCATAAATAAGTAAATCTTTAAAAAAATAAACAAAGGTGGCAATGTTATAAAAGCTTTATAAATGTCAAATCCACACAACATGAAGATACCGTTATTTTGATAAAGACCTCTAGCATCAAGAAAAACCTGAATTTGTGCTGATGGTGGTTTTGATTGTTTTGCTCCTAGAAAGAAATTACACCAATCATCAATTTACTTTGGACAAATCAGAACTGAAAATTGACAACGCTATTCACAGTCCATGTCCTGAATTACCATAATCTGATCTGTGATGACAATATTGTGCAGACAAACAATTGTGAACATAAATTTGCTGTTTCCTACTTCAGGTTTACTATATGAAATTTTATACATTTTTTTTCTTCAAAAAAATAACATTGGGAAGCAAATAATCCTCACCTTTATTTGATCTAAGAAGCAATATTGTTATGTATATATACTTCCTTCTAGGCTCAGTAAGTGGGAAAGATGTGTCTCATTCATTTTTGTAACTTTGGTGCCCAGAAATTTGCCTGGTAGAGCTACCTAATTAATATTTCTTAAATGAATGAATCAATATATTAATGACTAGTTTGTTAATTAAGCACATTAGGAACTTGTTTGTGTTACTGATACACAATTTTAAGTCCCCGTCTGACTTCATCTTCCAGTCTCTTGTTCACTTTATTTCGAGCGTTCCAGTACTAAAGGAAAACTGGCCTTTGCCTGGTCAAGAGAAAAATTCACTGAAATTCTCTCATTCCAACAACTTTTTATTTTTTAATTCCAAATATTTTCTAACTTTAAACACTAATTTTTTTTGGGGGGTGGTAACTGCATTATATTTTTAGTGAGGTAACATTGGTTTGTAACACTGACTATAATTTAGGCTGTGGGGTGATATTGTTCAGAGATATGTTACCATTCCATATCTACCATCAAAACACCACTAATCAATCCTCCACCATAGTCCACGGGGCCCTCCCCTCCCTTCACTCCTTATCCCTCTCCCTCCCTCTCTGGTAGCTTCAATTCTACAGTCAGATTTCTAAGGTAAAGTTTTGTGAAATTTTGTCTGTTCTTATTGTCCATTCATATTCCATATATAAGAGAAATTCCAGTATTTGTCCTTTTCCTTCTGACTTGTTTCTCTTAGTATAATCCCTTCCAGTTCTATAAAACAACTTTCTAAACTACAAAACACCAGCCCTCAAACTTAAGCTTCCGTACATGATCAGATATGTCTCCCTAAGAAGAAACTACAAGGAAGACTCTTCCAGTAAAAAAAGTGAAGATCTGCAACATGCTTAAGCAGGTATTACCTCTAAAGCATGTGTAACTATTACATTTAAGGAGTGAGGAACATTTCCTGGGGTTGAGCGATGTTCTTAGTGAACAAAGATTTGAGTGTAAATTCCCTGGCCTCTACTGGACCTTACCCAATGACGGCTCATGGAGTTCAGTGGATAACGCACTGCCAGACATGTTCCATATATCAAGGGCTTTATCAATACCAAGACCTGCTACTGTGGGCCTCAAGCCACAACCAATTTAAATCTCCACCAGGTAGTTGCTTCACGCATTTGAACAATTTCTTAAGAAGGCAGTAGGGGGCCTCCCTGGTGGCACAACAGGTTGAGAGCACACTGTGGGTCTTCTGCAGTCACTGTAGCACTGAGTTCCATCCCTGGCCAGGGAGGGGACCACATAGCACGTAGTGTAGCAGACCTCTCCTGCCTCACCCGCTGCTACCCTCAGCAGTGTATTTCAGTCAGTCTGCCTGTTCTGTTCCCCACTCTATCTCTAGTGAATCCTCTCCCCCCCACCCCACACACACACCTCTGGCCTATATCTCAGATTTTATATGCATACACAAATGAAATCTTTTTAAAAAAAAAGAAAAGTGAGTCCTTGATGATTCCACCCTCCCTGGTTTGCCAAGTGGAGAAAAAGGCTTTTTTGAAGTTGTGAGTCTCAGCAATTCATGTCTGTGCTCAGTACTTAGGGAGAGCACCTCCAACTCCCTTCAAGATGGGAGATATAAGGAAAAAAGAATCCTGTGAACAGCCCACTCTAATTAAAAAACACTGCTAACTTGATCAAGAACTTGCAGGAATAACGTGTTTCTTTAGATCTTTATTTGAAATACAGACTTAGAAAATAAAGGGAAAGAGTACTTGGCAATGTGAATTTTTGATGGCAAACCAAAAATTCCATTTCAATAATTAAGTCCACAATAATCATTTTGCCAAACACAGCAAGCATCTTTGGATTCACCCAAACGTGATATGACAGTGGGATAGCATTTACAACTATTTCCAGCTTAGGCACTCACACTGAGGTAGCCAGGGCAAAGAAGAAACTCTGCAGTAGTAAGTGGTTAGTCCATTTTTCTTTACCATAGATTAAAAACATAGAAAACATAGAAAAAAACAGTTTCAGAGTAAAATATTCATTTAACTCTGGTAGGGAACTAATTCACATGCTGAAAAGAGAATTCATTAAATATTTCCCTAAGATAAATTATTACCCACAGATATGCCCATATTTTTTAAATCCATGTGTATTTTCAACTATAACCTCTATTTATTGCAGTTTAAGATCTAACTAGAATATTAATCAGGAAAAAGTAAAATGTACTTCAATTTCAGTATAAAATATATTTGAATCTGGATTTTTATTCCATCTGTATTTATTCAAATCTGTTTTCACCCAAATTTTTTCAGTAAATTCCTTGATCAAATAGGATATTTCTCATCATTTTAATATGAAACTCCAAAGTGTACACACACACACACAGAGCATTTTCTGAGATGAAAGTCAATTTTTTTCCAATAATGAAATTTTCTCATGAACAATCACTAGAATAAGAATATCAAAAATTCAAAATTTCCAAAGTAAATGGGAAAAAATGTATTTTAAATAATAATTGCATATCTTTTAAATTTTCTCTCCAGAATTTGGGTTTTTAATCACTGAAATAGGAGTAATACTATGTATGGTTAATTTATTTTTTTAAATATTTATTTATTTATGCATACAAGAACTGTGGTATAGACCAGAAGAGAGGGCAGGAGGGTTTGGTTAGAGGATTCACCAGAGACAGAGTGAAGAGCAGGACAGATGGATCCATTGAAACACACTGCTGAGGGGAGCAGCAGGTGAGACAGGTGTGCCATGTGAGTCACCTCCCTGGCTGGCTGGGGATCTAACTTGTGCTTCAGAGGCTGCAGATACCTTAATAGTGCTGTATCTTTAACCCCTGTGCCACCAGGAAGGTTCTGTTAACTTTATTTTAAAATTAACTTAGAAAATGGGTTTTTACAAAAAACTTCTTTAGAGATCTCATATCTTGAAAGGAAAATTGATACATGTTTTCCAGAGGAAGTTATATTTCAATTACCTAAAGATTTACCAAAATACTCTAAACCTTTTTTTGTATTTTTAAGAAAACAACCTCCTATTTTCTACAATTTTAAAAATTAAATTGGTCTTTAACCTCACAAAATGGTTGGATATATTTTTAGGTTTTCATTCTTTTTTATTTATATCACTTCAAATCTATGGTCTCCTAAATTTTTCTTAGCAAAACAGGTAACCACTAAGCACAAATAAAGTAAATACTGCCAGTCACAAAAAAAAAAAAAAAACAAAATTAGTTTCCTAAGTTGCTTGTCTCTCCACATATATTTAAGTCCTTTTCTTTGGGAATGGAAGAAACAGCAGCAAAAACATTACTTTGGCAGGTCCCATGAATCTCCGTGAATACATCGATCTGGGGTTTTCCCTATACTGCTTTGAGGCAAACATTTTGTTAAAAGCAAAAACCAATTCACCAAACCACAGAATTCTTGCAGGGCAATCTCAGCTCTCTAACATCTTCACCTTAAGGGCAATTCCAAAACCCGATGTTGTTTAAGGTTATATTAACACTTCTATTAAAGTGACCCACCTGAGCCCAGATTTTCTTGAAATGCCTCAATCTCAAGACCTTTCCTAATCCTCCACCTCAAAGTACAGGTGTATGAAATTCTCCCAAACCAAATTCTGTTCAAGCAAAGTGATGATGGTAAGATGCCAGCAACCCTTACCTTATTTACCAGGTCATTGCGCCAGTAAAAAGCTGGCAACCTCCATTTTCTGAATTGTTGCAAACCAATCAAGCAGAGAGCTGATTATTCTGAGCTACTTTAAAATATGAGGTCTTCTTAAGTTTTTGGAAATTTGACTTCCATTATTTAAGATGGCCCATTCCACCACAATGGTTCATAATTAGATCTATTTATTTTGAAGTTCATAACTCCTGATAAAAGGCCATCTGCACCATTTTCAAATTTAGGATTTTTCCTACAAAGAACATTATTATTCACAACGTGAAATACCGAGGCTTGAAAAGGAAGTGTAATCAAAGACCACAACATAAAATTCCATTATAATGGTGTCTGGTTTTGCCTCTGCTCTTTCAATTTAAGAGGAAGAACTAGAAGTAAATGCAGTAAGTAGTGAGGCATAAACAATGAGGGACTGGAATTGCTGAGTTAGGTTGCAAATATCTCAAGAGAAAATATTGTTGCCTTTTTTTCCCTTTCTTTCATGTCTGCAATGCACAGTACCGGATCTACCCTATGTCCTGTTAATATAGAATATCAAGTTTAACAGGCAACAAGGCAAACAAGACAAACTCCTCTCCAGAACTCTCCCACCTTCTGCTGCAGCATCCCCCTGCCCTACCTCAGTGCCCATTCCACGTGCTGTTCAGCCCTACTCCCAATATCACACTCCCCAGGACTGCTCATTACCACTGCCGGACTATGACACAGAATTTACGGGTTGCTTATTGCACAAAGGGACCCCGCTGAAGAGGCACGTGAGAATGGAAACCCAGTCCAAAGTTACCAAGAGACTCCATCACCAGTGCTACACTGAGAAGGCCTTCCGCATGTGGACTGTTTTGCAGATTCCAGCCATACCTCTCCACCAAAAGAATGTTCTTCCACATGTTGGCTAAATAAAGACAGGGAAAACGGTCAGAGTAAAAAAAAAAAAAAAGAATGGTGAAAGTGGCTGCCACATTATGGACCTGTTACTATGTGAACAGATCACTCAACTTCCACTTTGGCCTGATCAGTTCATTTCCAGATAGGCATTGACTGGTGAGGCTACCTAAGTGCGGGCGCTTTACCATCTAGAGCAGGAGGAGTACAGCTCAGGGAGCGTCCTCTGGTCTGAGTTCTCAAGAAAGTTACTCTTCCATAGAAACAGCTGCCCATGTGAGTGCACTAGTCCTCCATACTCCCTTTAGCAAACCCTCCATATTAAGTCAAAATTGATATCTCATTTAAATAATTACTTTTTATTTCCTCCCATCCAATTCATCCTTGAGCTATTTAATAGTTGTATTCTCTATTTCCAAGGTCTTGGGATGCGGGTGTCAAGGGGTAAGGGTGGGACTCCATGTTACCTCCAGGGCCTATCTACAGATACTCTGAATGTTCTAGCTTTATCTTTTCCTCTCCTATTTAAAGAAGAATATTAATGAATGGTATAGAAGAAAAAAAGGTGTCAGCAGAAAGGAAAAGCCTCAAAGACTGCCCTTTGGATAAAAATAGGTTGACAATGCACAGTTGAATTGTGGCTCTCCAGCTCTGAACTCCTTTCCATATCTGGTTAATTTCCTACCATGTATCTCTTTGTGATAAACAAAATGACTTACATTCTAGCAATCAAAATAGACAGACTTTGGCTTTTCCAGCCCCTCTGGCAACTATGGACAGATGACCATCTAGCCACGAACAATGAGACATACCCACCCAGAGGCTTCAAATCAGAGGCAAGTGACTCAAAGAAGAGGGAGTCTCCATTCTGGTGACCATGGGGTCAGAAGCGAGTTGCCAGGCCAGTGTGTCAGCAGCACCAAGCAGCAGGCATCCGAAGCCACCAGCAGCAGTGAGCGCGCAAGTCCGGTCAGCAGGAGTCACGTGAGGACTTACCAGGCTGGTTCTGTGATGGGCCTTTCACTGTGGCTCTGGCTTCTCTTTATTCTCACCCATATTCTAAATCTGGTGCTTAAAAATTCACAGAGATCCTACCAAATGCCTGCTATTTTTCAAGAAATTCCTTTTATATTTAAACCAGTCCAAGTTCATTTCAATTGCTTGGCTCAAATATTCCTAAGGGACACATTAATGTAAAAATGACATATTTGTGCTAAATCAGAACAATTACAGAGGCATCAAGCCATATCTGGAGTTGGCACTAAATCTACAGCAGCATGTGAGGCTTATCCTATGTTCAGATCTAGAATATTACAAAGATGACCAGACCCTCTCTTTCTTTTTCACTAATACATTATGCAGTAACCACTGCCTCAGAGTCTCACTCAGTACAGAAGAATGTAGAATGGAAAGCAAAAATGAATGACACTATGATTCAAGTCTTCCATATTTTCCCAATATACTTAATTGCAAATTCTTATCAAAACCTAGGTGTATGTAATGACATTTAAAATCCTTGTCTTAACACCCTACTTTAAGATACACTAGCTTACAGAACCAAAACTGAAGGTTTCATGGTATTGAAGGCAGAAAGGCAAAGACTGCTTACCAGAGAAATTCATTCATTTCCTTGTGTATCAAGGCAACATCAAAACATAGCACTAGAGACAAAGGCCTTCCAAGCTTCACCTGTAAACAGTGAAGCTGCTATGGCATATCTAGGACTTCATAACACCAAGCCACATTTTAAATACAGGAAAATCATGAAGAAAAATGAGAACATGATAGACACACATTTTAAAAGAGTGGTTCACAAAAGGAAAATATATAAAGGAAGGGTTCATATTCCATAAGTAAGTAGTTTATACATGTGGGTTTTAGACTTTAAACTACGTGATATGAACCCCTGAATACATCACATGTGTATGGTTCATAATGAAAAATCTAAAGACGCAATGGAACAATGACATCTTTCTTCAGTCTATTCTATTGTTGAAGCCCCAAAGAGTAAATACTACACATCCCAGGATCAAGCACACACACTCCTACACTTCCCACGGAGGACAGAGCCCACGTCCTTTTCATGGCAAGACCACAGGGCAGGTAGATACACACCTGTAACCACATGCTGGTGGAGGTGATCACTCCGCATTGATCCTCGTCAAGGGTAATTCACTGGCTCAGACTTGTGTAGAACCCTCTCCAGGTACGATTTCAGGTATGCATATATTAAGCATGAGCCCTGGCTAAGTACTTTGTCTTAATAGGCACTTCCAGGAAGCCCCCACCCTGATGAAACCTCTCCAGTTTGCCCAGCTTGATTGGTGTGCAGCTTACACAGAAGATTGAAAAGATTCCTAGTATATGTTTGCAGTATCTGCCTCAATAAAAAGGTATGTCTAGTCCAATATACTGATAGATTCTGTCCTCTTCTCTGCAGCATCTTAGACACTCGGAAAGATTTAGGTTTCTTTGTTCAACTTTTAAAACACTAGCAACAAGTAACAGTAAAAGGAGTTCTCAAAGTGGAAACAAAACCCTAAGGACTGACCTACCAAGAGTTAAACAAAAAATAGCAGATCCAACAGACAAGTTACAATGAAACTCTGAAAACTAGAAAATGGAACTAGTGACTTCCATCCTCCTCTCAGAGTGAGTGACAGGGGGCCTCTGGTGGAGATTACTTCTTTGTACCAGAAATGCCCAAAAATAGCAATAATGTGGGAATAATAACCCTGACCACGACACCCGCTGGCAAAAACCTCCAAACTCTAAGAGCAAGTAATAATTGCAGAACATCCTGAGGTTGTGTGACGTACTTAGGGATAAAAGGTATGAATTTTACGATCCACAGATCTTACAGTGAAATCTCAGTCCTACTGCTTTCTGAGGTTCATCAACTATGTCACAACGTCCACCTGATGGAGCCGCTGTGGGATTGACGCAATGTGCAAAATATTCATCGTGGCTGATACATGCAAGGTGCTAAACAACTCCACTCCTGTTCCTTGCAACACCTACAGCTACAAAGCGTTGATTCATGCTCACTTGCTGGGGCTGAGCCAGTCTCTCCAGGCTCATAGCTTCCTGGCAGTCCACAGTTGCACCACTGAGTTCACAGTCATGCTTGGAATTCCCTGGAGAAATTACACAAGCTCTCGTGGTATAAGGGTACCCACAGTTGAAGATGACGTCAAGAGTGAGTAAGCTGGCTTCATTCCAGACCCACAGGGTCAGTGAGCTTTTACTGATGCAGTAAAATTCCTATGTTCCTATGTGACATTTAGAAATCAGTCTGGCGTCAAAGTGTGAAGCAGTTCTAAAACTGCCATTGTTGTACCCTGTATGTCCCTGAGAGCCTCATAATCAGGCACCCCATGACCATATTTGGTAAATGCCCCTTGTCCTTCCAGGGTTATAGGCTCCATGGATTTGCCTTTCATAGTCTACCAACCCAGACACTCTCTCTTGTCTCCCCATAAAAATCCACTTGTTTGGTACTCCACTCATAAAATCACAAATCAAACCATTCATAGGAGATTTAATCTTCTCCTTCACTTAATAACCTGAAACCCAAGGCCCTGAGGCCCGGGGAAGTGATGTCAGATGCTAGGCATGGCTGGAGCCAGGTGGAGAGACCAGGGCCTCAGGTTACCAGGCCAGAGCTGTTTCCACCACACATGACTGCCTCAGCTAAGAGGCCCAGCCGTAAGACCACAGCCACGCGCACAATAGCTTAGTGTTTTCATGCTTTAAAGTAATATTTGCTTTTAACGGGTGCCCTAAGCTGAATGGAATGAGTAATGCTTACATTTCAAGAGAGTAGCGAAGGCCAATGGGAAGCATTTAGGGTTGAATAAAAGACTTTTGGCCTCCCCCAATCAGTCTAATTAGGACACATCTATATGCCCAAGAAATATTCTGCCAAAGAAGGAAAACAGGGCCTGCAGCTCCCCTCCATCTTTCTATTCAATTCATATTTGCTGAGCGTCCAATATGTGCAAGGCAGAGCTATAGACATTGAAACTATGACTTCTCCCCTCTTTATTTGTATTCTGAGTGCCAGATATTGCTCTAAGCACCTTACTTGCCTTATTTGACTCAATCTTCACAATAATCATATGAAGCTGATATCATATCTCCCAATATACAGAGAGGGAAAACAAAGCAAATGAAAGTTGAAGAAATCCTAAAACCCTGACATCAGTAGGTAGCCCAGCCCGCTCAGCTCCAAACTCTGGGCCTTTGACCCCTTGCTGGTGCTCACCCCTCCTGTGCTCTCACAGCTGTGTCCCCGTGGAGCACTGAGAAAGGCAAATGAGAAAGCATGTGAAACAGTACAGTGCGGGGCAGATAATAAATGCTTTATATTTTCAAGGTTGAACAAGACAAACCTTTTTATAAAACTTTTGTTTAGTTTGGAACTCAATGACACTTTGGTTTGCAACGTCAATATCAAAAATGTTGATGGCAGAGACCCTTAGTGTGATCGTTTTGTTAAAAACTGCCTGCAGTTTTCCATGAAAGTAAAAAATTTTCTGATTCCTACAGTCTGACCAAGTATAGTTTACATGCCAACACCCTCACTCATCCAACTCCTCTCTGTCTCTCTGTCTGTCTCTCTCTCTCTCTCTCCCCACCTCTAGAGGTGGGGAGAGAGAGAGAGAGATTTGTCTGGAGACAGGGCTACATTAATTCTTCATTTAAGTAGTACACAGTGAGTGGGTAGTGTTCAGTAAAACCATGTTGACAGCCTGGCTAAGAACCATGAGAATGGAATGTTGAACAGCCATTATTTTGTTTGGAACAATGGGCTTGTTAACTTCAGTGCAGTAAGATTTAGAGGACTTCCCCTGAGATTGTATTACCTCTGTTCAAGTGACTTCAAAAACTCTCTGACGTCAGGTCACTGAATGCAACTTCAGAGGTGCATAGTTTCTAGACACTGTCCAAATCTTTCTGGGAAAATGAAAATGTTTTTTCTGGGTCAACCCAGGCAAGTGTAACAGCCACCAGTCACATTTGGCTTTCGATCACTTGAAATGGGTTTGTGTGGCTGGAGAAATAGATTTTTATTGAATTTATTTTTAATTAATATAAATAGCCACACATCATGGCCACCATAGCTCTAGAGGACTTGATGGCGGCAAAGTGAACATAAGGAGAATGGAATGAGGGTTCAAAAGCTTGATGTTGTAGTTTCTAGACAGACTTACAACTCCCTGGAAGCATTTCTACCAAGAGGGTCTGAGTCATGTTGAAAGAGAACAATTTGCCTGTGATGTTCTTCTTTCAAATCCTAGGGTCCCTTCAGTTAGGAGCTGGACTACCATCAGCAGAGTATGAGACAAAGTAGACACTTTGGAAACTTGAGGCCATCTTTTAATGGAGGAGAAAATTGGAGTCGAAAGACAAAACCACCTCCCTCAGGTCATATAATGACAGAACTACAGGACTTCGGGATACCAATCAATTCTCTTTCAACTAAACTTGGGTACAATTTCTTCAATCTCAGCCCAAATAAATTGTGGGCAGATAAGTTTCCAGGGGCCAGGGAAATAATAAATTGTGTAAAAGATGCCAAGGGTAAGATGAAGACACTTGCATCCCCATCAGGGATGGCCAGCCACTCAAACTGGGGAACTACCACTTGTGACCAACCTGATGTCCAGTTTCCCAAGAGAAGCAAGAAACAGAGTTTGCAAACTCTGGTTTAACCTATTTTCCCCTCACCTCAAAACACTGCCCAACTACTAGGAATAAGACTTGAGATTTTAGAAATTCTTCAAAACTCAGAGGAGTGAATCTCTAACTGGCAGAATTTGGGACACTATGAAACAAGGCCACTTGGCCCTGAAATAATATCTCAAATCATTCCATGTTGGTGGCTGCCACTGTAACCAGCCTAAAACTAGCCAGGAGTCTTACTGCACCTACTAAGCAAACTTAACAAAACCAACAAGCAGCTGATTGTTTAGAAACACTGAAATGCGGGCCTTGGTGGTGCAGTGGGTTAAGCAGCGCACTATGAAGCAAACCGCAGCCACTGCAGTATGAGTTCGATCCCTGCTGCCGGCCAGGGAGGGGACCCACATGGCGTGGCAGACCTCTCCTGCCTCGCCCGCTGCTGCCCTCAGCAGTATACTTCAGTTGATCTGCCTGTTCTGCTCCCAGCTCTCTGTGGTGGAGCCTCTCACCCCCCCACACCTCTGGCCTGTACCCCAGTGCTTGTATGCATAAATAAATAATAAAAAAAAAAGAAACACTGAAATGTTTATAGTACTAATCCACTGTAACATAGTGGCCTGTTTGGAAAAGAATATTTGTTGTGTATGAGGAAGATACTTTGCGAAGCATTTTATAGGAGTTATGCTATTTTAACCTCTAAAGCTTCAGGTTTAGTGATAATTATTTTTAATTTATAAATCATAGATTAGTGAGGTGAAGTTGCTCAAGAACACAAAGGACAAAGTAGTAGGATACAGATACAAAAGCACATTGGGCTGAAAGTCCAAGCACTTCCCTCCACATTCCACCCTGCAGCAACTACACCCATGTATGTATGCAGGCTCCTTTTTCCTTCCAACAGAAGGTTTTGGGGTGACTAAATGGGCACTAGATCATCTTGCACTGTTTGTTTTCTTCACTAATTATAGTTTCATCATTAGCAAACAATGAATGTCCCATTACCATCATTAAGAAAAAATATCAAAATATTTCTTGCAAATCAAAGTAATAACAAAATAAAATTAAACATTTCTAGAGACAAAATAACTGGCAAGCATCCCCCATCTAAATTTACCCTATTCCTGATGCCTGTCACCATGGTTCAGCAGTCAGTCTACATACCTACTTTGTAAAATTTGCTGTGTTTAAACTACAGGGCTCTTCTATGAAGAATCAACTTTCAAACTAAAAGAAAAAAGAAGAACTATAGATCATGAATGTGCTATCCCAACTCCTTCAATCATTTCCTATCTAAAATAAATTCTCTCAAATGCTACTTATGTAAGTCATAATCTCTTCCATTTAGATGTCACATCTACAGCGATGAATGGACAGTCTAGAGTTTTTAATACTGTCTACTCTGATGGTAAATTGATACAGTCCTCAGTAAATTCCATTTAAGCTCACGATTTTCCTGTAATATGCCCTGGAACAGATGCCACATTCCTAAATTCTAGGCAAAATTTATGATCACACTTCAATAATTTGATTATTGTGTAGGGGCTTAATGTAAAACTCCCAAAATAGCAATAATATCACTGCATTTCCTTACTTCATTTCTATCTGCTTAGTACTTTTAGTTTTACATTAGCAGGCTATTTGATGACAATTAATGTCATTTCCTTTCTATCAGCTGGGTTAATAAAAATAAATATTGTTAAGAAAATAGGACTATGTGGCACAATTAGCTAATACCCATTCCTTCTATTTCTTGTAAATTATATTGAAATAAATGGCAGTAAAAATGAGTTTGGGGATTTCAATCTGGTTCCCAGTGGCTACTTTAAAAAGTACTATAAACAGCATAGTTAGCCCTCCTCACTCTTAAGAACCAGCCGCAATGGGCTAAATGAAATGCAACTGGAATTAGAAATAAGGGGAGATGCTTAATGAAAAAGGTCTGAGGAGAAATGTGATGGAAAGAAAGTACCAGGCAGCAGGGACCAGAGGTGAGAAAGGGGAATATGTTTGGGAAAGATCTGAAGATCAGCTGCTTGATAAGTGTTCCCATAACACAGGAGAGCCACTCTACCTGTTTTATTAGGCAGAGGTAATGATTACCCAGCTCTCAGCTCTGAGTGCATTAGAGTAGGGGGAAAATCTTTTCTCTCAGAAGATCATCAAAGAATTCTAAATTAGCTCAACAAAGCCCTGAAAGTCAGATCATGTGCACAGTAAACATACCTGGATAAACAACACATTCCCAGTCCTAGTTCCTTCTCTCAAACACAAGACCCCAAACGTCCCTTCCTTTTCCTTTATCTTCATAGGAGCTTAACACAAAGCCCCCCCCCCAAAAAAATGGGATCTATGTCCCCTCCTATTGAATCTGGGGGAAGCTTGTGACTGATGTAACCAAGAGAGGACCATGGAAGTGAGTCCATGCACAGTAAATTTGCTCACAAAAGAATACCTTCTGTCTTTTGCTCGGGGCCTGCCCTCCGAGTACAGTTTCTGACCTCGCAGCAATCATCAGGCTGTGAGGACCAGAAGCCACATAGAAATGTCACATGGGACCATTCTGGTCACCAAGCATATGAGGGAGAACATCTCCAAGTCCCAGCATCAAATCTCCTTTGCCCTTCAAATCTTCCCCATCAGAGCAGAGTAAATCCATCCCCACTGTGCCCACAACGCCTTCTTGACCCACTGCCTCTCACATGAGCACGCGAGAACATTTGTTCCCAGCGGCTAACTGTTGAGGTAATTTGTTACACAGCAGTAGTCTCTGGAACAAACCTTTTGCTCCAGTACCACCTCTGATCTTTGTCTGCGGAGGTTCCAATCCTCAAATGAGTAGTTTCTACTTGTTTGTAGCTCCAAAACCCTCCTTTGTTCAGATGAAAATGTCTGCATAAACAATGCTCACAACTTGACATCACCCTTCTTCCAGAAAGTAAGTATGTAGCTTTTCGTCTATCAAATAATTTCTGAAATTCTGTCTTCTCTGTAAATCTTTTCCTAAGTAATCAGCCAGTCCTTCGTGGCCTGTAATTTCCTCTTTCATCCCATCCCACTACCAGCACCAGTAACCACTGGCATGTGTGGGCCATGCATTAAACATCATAAAAGATGTAAGAGAAATATGCATCATGATGCCTCCAGACAAAGGATTCTTATCTTATTTGTATCTTATTTGGTATGAAGTATGACCGCCCCAATCAGCAACAGAACAAAGTAATAAAAATGGAGATTTCAATTCTCACCATTACATTGTACATAAGGAAAATACAAGGAATGTGCTTACAATGTCTATTTGCTCCATACACATTCATATCATTGGTGTAAATAATAACAATAAATCCTTATATCTGAAAAAAGGTAAATTTGATGGCATGTGTATATATATTTTTTAAATATTTGTTTATTTATTTATTTATGCGTCTAAGAACTGAGCCAGAGGTGTGGTGGGGTGGGGGGAGGGTATGTGGTGGGAGGATTCACCAGAGACAGAGTGGGGGAACAGAATAGGTAGACTGACTGAAATACACTGCTGAAGGGAGCAGTGACCAAGACAGGAGAGGTCTGCTGTGGCATGTGTGTCACCTCCCTAGCCAAGCATCAAACTCATGCTGCAGTGGCTGAGAGCCTCATAGTGTTTTCCCTTAACCCCTTGCACCATCAGGGAGGGCCCATATATATTACGAAATAATTTTTGAGCTTTGTTTGTGCCAAGTCCTCTGCTAAGTTCTGGGGGTGCCCCAGGCAATAAGAACAGTCCCAGTCCTCTTAAAGCTTGCATTCAAGTAGGGGACACAGGCAATAAATGTAAGCATTTTCAAAAACATCTACTCTGGAAGAGAATGATGCAATACAGACAATAAAAGGAAGTGGATGTGGATGGCTCCTTTGGTTAGAATGACCCAAGAAGATCCAGAAAAATAGTTGAGGTGATAGTATTTGAGGTAAGGCTTAAAGATAAGGAGCCAACTGGGAAAAGGTACACAGAACAAAGTTTCAGGTGATAGGAACACAAGTTATAAAAGCCCCAAGGGAAGGAAAATCACTCCAGAAGGCCTGTGTGGAGATAGAGATGAGGGAGGAATAAGGGGGAGAGCTATAGAGGCAGATCCAGTATGTGTGAGTGCTCTGAAAATGGCAAATGCCTTTGTCAAGTCTTTTTTTTTTTAAGATTTATTTATTTATACATACAAGGACTGGGGTATATGCCAGAGGTGGGGTGGGGAGAGAATTCACCAGAGACAAAGTGGGTAACAGAGCAGGCAGATGGACTGAAAAACACTGCTTAGGGGAGCAGCAGGCGAGGCAGGAGAGGTCTGCTGTGCCATGTGGGTCCCCTCCCTGGTCAGGGATTGAACTTGCACTGCAGTGACTGTGGAAGCCCCTCAGTGGGGTGCTAAACCCCTTGCCTTCCCAGGGAGGGCCAGTTCTGTGTTATCCCAGCTCAGACCTTAGCCAAGAAAGCCAACAGGTACTCAGTAAGTAGGAGGGCAAGTAGAACAATGGACACCATATCTAGGGTACTGGACTCCTCTCTCATTAAAAGGCTGTCTAAACACTCCATACCACACCACACACACACACACACACACACACACTCATTCACTCACACACATCTCATCTTAGAGAGGAGCCTGGAAAATCCTGAAACACTGAGAGGTCTTCAAGTCTAAGTCCTTTGTCCTAAAGCTCTAGCATTAATCCAAAATTGATATATCAATTCAGATGTAAAGCAACTTGGACATTTAATTTCCTTTTCCTTTTAATCAGCAAACATTTGCTCAGGAGGAAGATCACACTAGTTAAAATCAAAATGAAGGAGCTACACATTCTCCTCCCAGATGCGTTGGGTGTGGAATTTGTGACTCACCATAAGTGCTTTATAAGTAGCATTTCATTTAATACTCTGAAAAACCCTAAGAATCAGGTGCGGAGAGTCTTCTCCATTTTACAAGGAGGAAAGTGAGCATTAGGTTAAACAACCTGCTAAAGCTCAAGCCACATTAGAGGTTTCACTACCACTCCTGAGTGACAGAGCCACCAAGGGTTTGAGAGTTTGGCTACTGCAGGTATTGTCTCTAGGCTTCCTGGTGAGTGATGACAATAAATACAATAAACTAATTTTATTTTATATGGACACTTATAAGGCATTTACCAAGGGAGTGGCACTGTCCTGCCTTGCAAATATGACCTCATTTAATCTCACCAATCATGAGGTCAGTATTATTATGATTCCCATTTTACAGATGAGAGCACTGAGCTCAGAAAGTGAAATGATTTGCCTTAGGTCAATGTTGCAGCTAATAAATGGAAGAACTGATACTTGAACCCAGACCATACAGAATAAGGAATGAGCTACTGCACTGGAGAAAGAGGAAATTGAACACTTTGAAAATTCTGATATTTTTTCAAGTCAGAATGGTTTTAGGTTGTAGTTAAATCAATAATGTTATACTCTACAGAGTTAATAAAAAGGAATATAATTTCTTGAAGTGTTTATTTTTCACTATGAAAATCTTTCTGAAAAGCATTACATCTTATAGTTAGGCCCAAAATAGGTTATGATGTTTATAGGAAGAAATGAAAATAGAATAGCAAGCCAGGTCACTTAAAAGCTATCAACAGAACTATCCTAAACTTTGTGTGTGTGTGTGTGTGTGTGTGTGTTTAGCAGGGCTATAAGAGATAACAGGAGAAAGACAGATGACAAAAGGAAGTTCCACCTAAGTGTCAGCTAATTTCACTATTGTCATCACTGCAATTATATAAAATCAACATATCACAATATAGAAAAGAGATACTTAAGTAAAATGAAATTTGTTCAATGTAGGCATTCATTTCATATCTCGAACAAGGAATTTCAGATTTTAACAATTTGAACTTTTATATTCAATCCAAACCACTTAGTCTGAAAGAGTAAAATGACAATGTTAAAGATCAGCTCCAAGTAAGGTAATTAAAAACCAGTTCTAAATGAAGGAAAATATGAATGAAATGAAAAATACACTAAAGTAGAAACACATTTTTCCTCCCCCACCCCCACAGAAGCTCTAAGCAATTTCCCACACGGTTTCCCTCTTTCTTCCATAAAAATCTAGGGCCTCTTTGGTGGCAAGGGGTTAAGCAACGCACTATAAGACAGACAAACGGCAGCGACTGCAGCACCAGTTCAATCCCTTCAGTCAGCAGGGAAGGGGACAGACACATGACGCAGCAGACCTTTCCAGCCTCGCCCACTGCTCCCCTCAGCAGTGTATTTCAGTTAATCTGCCTGTTCTGTTCCTGACTTTGTCTCTGGTGAATCCTCTCACCCCTCCACACACCTCTGTCCTGTACCCCAATTCTTGTACGCATAAATAAATAAATCTTAAAAAAAAAATCTCAACATAGATGCATAGTTTATTCTATTGGCGCCAGCATCCAAGCAGGAGGCTGCTGGATCCTGCAACACCACAGTGCTCACTGTTATGCCTGCAGACTTCCCGTGTTTAAAAAGGATTAATATTTTTAACTCACTGACTTAATGAAACAGTAAAATTCTTAGCGTAACTATTTTTTGCCAAGAGCAAAAAAGATGAGATAAAACTGTCTGGGTTTTGTTTATCTTTCTTGAGGTTTTTGTGTACTTTTCTTCTGTGAGGTGGTTGACTCTCATGGACAATCAGTAATACACAACATGACTAGAGCTAGGTATGTCTTCAAAATAACACTAGGAGGGGGGGGTCTCTCCATTCGCCCTATGACCCCTTGCAAAGCAAAGCAACTAAGAAGACAAACCCAACTTTGTTCAATGTAGGCATTCATTTCATATCTCGAACAAGGAATTTCAGATTTTAACAATTTGAACTTTTATATTCAATCCAAACCACTTAGTCTGAAAGAGTAAAATGACAATGTTAAAGATCAGCTCCAAGTAAGGTAATTAAAAACCAGTTCTAAATGAAGGAAAATATGAATGAAATGAAAAATACACTAAAGTAGAAACACAATAGAGCTCTAGAAGCCTTTGATGCCAATCACTTATTTTGCTTCCATTACCCTACACTGCAATCTTTTCTAAAAAAACATATTATATTAGCACAACCACTTGAAAGAACAGTCCAGAAGAGATGAAAAAGCAGTCAACACTCCATCTGGATACATTCAAATTCAAATAGTGTCAAATATTGTAATGTAGTGCCTGTGTTTTACTTCATTAGATCATGCTGTTTGTCTTTTATCTGCATTTCTGTGTTATTAGCTAGGGACAATGTTTATTTCCAATAGGACAGAAGAGGTCCCTTAAACATCTTGATTCTCTCACAGCCAGTTAAAAAAAAAACCCTGTTTTGCCTATTGGCATAGGTATTTACAGCAAAAGGATTCTGTCTCCCAGATTCCAGTACTGGTTCTAGCAAAGTACCTTGGTTGTGTGTCACTGGTATAACCCTAAGACACTGTACAACTCTAAAATATATGCTGGATCACTAAAATGAGCAAAAAATAGTGTTTTATGTTAATAGATGACCAGCTAGACAGTAACAAGAGCAGACTGTTCATGAGTACTTTTCTATCTGCTAAAAACTATAGCAAGTTTTCTTATAAGCTTTATAACAAGGACCCAGTGTAGCTTTAATCAAATACTTTTTAAGGGTGAGGAAATGGAGACTGGAGATGGAGTTGTGTGCTTTTGTTTTTTTTACTCTATAAGTCATAATACCAGGAATCAAATCCACCTAAATCAACACAATACCATGTTTTTAACTATGACATTTATACAGATTCTGGTAGAGAACATGTGTCAGTCACTTAACCAATATATTTAACAAATACAAGCACCTTCTTCATGTCGGCAGGTGAGTTCACAAACACATAATTTGCATGTTCTCACTAGGGTTTATTTACTCCTGGACATAATTCTCAAACTGTGTTCCTAATGGTTGGTATAGCTTTGTTTTATTATATCCCTGATTCAAAAACCCTCAGGGTTTTAAGAGAGTAATATACTATATTACCTCATCAGACCCACAGGTAGAAAAAAGTTCAACCATCTGATCAATTTTCTTTTAAATCTATCTTTCTTCCAACCTTGAAGGGAAAGCATCCTTTACATTCATATTGTTCTATGTTTCACATTGGTCCCAAAGGTACCAATCCATAATGGGCTGTCAAGGTCTTTCATTTTCAGAAGATGAGAGTAATTACAGGAGAGAAGGGAAGGCAGGCACGACTATGAGACAGGAAAACTACTCATAATCAGGCACACATAGCTACAAATTTGGTAAAGAGATCACAATGTGCCTTTTATGCTTTGCACCAAGCCTGTTTGTTCTCCCATCCATGTAAAACCAGAATCCAAAGGGTTCAAGACTCAAAAAGCCACAAGTGTAAGAGGAATTGAGTAGTTTTGCTTTGTTTTGTTTTAATGCTTTGGAAAAAGCAGTTGAGAAACTTCAATTTAATGCAAGTATGGGAGGTTTTCTAATGGTTTCTGCCCTTCATTAGGTCCCAAAGTAACAAATAACCTCATGTAACTTCTCTCCAAAGGCTGAATACAACCATGCATTATAACTCACAGGGCATGTTAGATTTTTAGCTGCTTTACTGGAGTCCAAGTTTACCTTGTCAATCCTGTTTTGTACAATTCTAGAGAAAAATAGAACCATGTTCTTTGTTTTACAGTTTACTTAGCTAACTTCAAATACTTTGCTCTACCAAAGTTTCTTAACCATTATTATATCTCCCCTTTGGAAGTTAAGGAAAAGGGTGACGTGTTCCCAGCACACGCTGTGTTAACAGCCTTTGTCACACAGGCCAGGCCCCCCTCTAAGATTAAGCTCAAGGAGTTATTCCAAGTCAAACTTCTGTATGCTCAGTCTCGCTTTTCTCTCTATCAAATACTTGCCATTTTTTGTCATGTTGTTAACCCATTAATTTTATATTCCTCAGGTAGTTCCCATGATTATCTGTCTCTGTAGATAAGGAATAGAAATGAGTTGTAAAAACAAAATTTTATTGTGTTAGGTTTTATGAGTCAAATTTACATACACTGGGTATTTTTATGGATTCAATTTACATACAAACAAATTTACATACACTGACCACCAAGAAACAAAGTCACTTAAAAAAAAAGAATGAGAGACCATACACACTGACAGATAACTATAACCTGAGCCTGTTTAAGAATTCTCCCTGAAAGTCAGGGACATATTTAAGTTAAAGTCCAGCAAAGTGATTGCTTTCAGAAAAAAAGAAAAGAAATAATCTGGAACCTACTTCTATTGGAACAAAAAAAAAGTTGTTCCTGGTCATCCAACAATTCGGGCTGCTAATATAAGCCAACCTTGATCAATTTCTGAGGGATATGTTTAAAGTCCTATAAATACTGAAAATAAGGAATTACCAAGAAGCAAAGTGGGTGCCTCTTCACTTTGAACAGTATATACACACTTATGTGATGTACTCTGGAAATCTATTCATAAAACAACTGAGCAAAGTTTTCAGCATGGATCTCCATATATGCCATGAGAAAATTGTACCTGCATTCTTTTTCTATTTAAGCTTTCTGTAATAATGCAGGTATACATATACAAATACATATATATGTGTACACATAACCAATGGCATAAAATATCTCAGGGTCACTATATTCACAATTATATTGAACCATTTTTTTTCCTGTGAGAATGAAATACTTTTCTAGGATTAATATAGGATTAATCTAGGATTAATATAGTTGAATAAATTCACTAGTTTTACTAATGACATACCCCTGAATGTAAGTGTATTAAGTTATATTTCAAATCATTTAAAAAGTTTGAACAGACTAACTTTTAAGAAATAGAAGAGCATGCTAGCTTGAAAATTATAGACCTAAATATGCTGTGATGTACTGTAAAACAATGTTTACTATATTTGGTTCTATCATGTAATGTGCTGTGCCCAGGATGGAACAAATGGAGTATAAATCTGTATTTCACAGTGTATATTGGTTTGTGTTTTGGTTCTTTTTTTTTTCTTCCTTTAATGGAACATCAGTGAAATGCCACTTCATCTATAATAAAGACTTAGGTATAAATGTCATAGGCATGATCATTATATTGAAAATGTAAGGAAAACTCCCTAGAGTATTACATATCTATGCTATTATCTACGCTTTATATCTAATATAAAGATATGTAGGTGTATGTAAACCTACCTAATTACATTAAATCCAGCTGTAAGGATCACCCATGTGACAGTCTATACTCACCTGCCTGAGATCACAACATCCCAAACCAAGATGTACCCACCCATACAAATACAAATTCAAAGTGCCTATTTGTCTTCAAACTCCTTTTTGATTTAGATACCAAAAGAAGGGAAATAAAGTTTGGGTCTCAGGGCAGTTGTTTAGTTCCAGGCAGGTCGATGTCAAGTTAGTCAGCAGTGCCAGGACACAGAGTAGGAAATGCCTACGTGGTTGTACTAAGCTAGGATGAGGCAACTATATTCAAAGTCCAAACTTCTAAATTTCCACTAAATGATAGTAGCGTGGTTTCCTTCTTTAAGCACACTGCTATACCACATTTCCTAGACCCCTGGCCTTTGATGGGGCTAGGAGACTGATAACCAGAAGATTATGAGTGAAAGTTTGCATACCCCACCCAGATCCAGTCTGTAAACCTCAATGCTAACTCTCATATTCTTTCTTCTCTGGTCTACTGGCTAGAAGCAAAGACCATAAACCAAGAGTCTGGAGTACAAGAAGATGATAGGCTCCATCATCTTCTAAGTTCTAAGGAAAAAGAACTTGGGTATCTGAATGAATTTATTGAGCATCCCAAAACCCCTACCCCCAACTTATATTGCACCTTAATGTAAGCAAGAAACAAGTGTGTAATGTAGTAAGTCACTGAATATTAGGAGTTGGTTTGTAGAGTCTTTATGATACCTGAGACTAAAGACACATCTCCAACTACAAATGGCCCAATACATCAATCAAGCATTCAATTTACCCAAAGTAGGTATCATCCATACTCCTTGTTACTGTCAAAGCATGAAGTGGCCATGGTAATAACCAGACGATTGTGCAGCTGCTAGATTTTTAAAAACTGATTGACAACCACTGAAAAGACCACCAAAAGCAGGCATATACCCAGAGAAACAAACTCTTTGAACTCTTGAGAAAATTCTCCCCACAGATTTATGTATGAACTAAATACAAATATTTCACAGATGAGTGAAGTGAGGCCTATTGTACCTCACCCAAGATCATCCAGCCTATGTCTCTCTGCTTGACTTCAAATTCTGTGCTGTCAACCATCACATTCCTTGAGGGCAAAAGCCAGACTTTTTAATCACATATTTTTTTTAATGTTTAATTCCCCTGCTGCACCTCTAAATCTAGAATTTAATAAATGCTGGTAATGAGACTTAATGTATTTTCCAAGTAAGTAACATACTTCTCAGTGAAAAGAGTTATACTTGCAAAATCTTTTCAAGTTCATTAACTTTGTATTAAGTAAGAATCTTTTACAGGAAGACACATAGTCAAAGGCAGTGGGCAAAAGGAATCTCAACATGCAGGAAAAGAGACAAGCTTTGAAATACAGAGAAAAAAAAATTTTAGAAACAGCAAGCAGAAAAATTCTTTTTAATGGATTCAAGTGTCCATGCCTTGGATGTATTACATTACAACATAGCAATGAGACCACCCAACACTGAATTACTAACAAATACAAAGAAAAAAACAAATAGAAATGTCCTTGTCTATGATATTTAAGTGGATGGAGTTTGCAGTAAATGCTAGGGAAAACTCAAGATTAGATTTTATTTATAGGTAATAAATGGTGATGTTAAATGTAGAGACTTTCACATTTCACAGCAATGAATTCACAATTTTTTTCAAACTGCAGAGACAAGACTGAAAATTCAAACAGATTCTTGAATAACCTAAGGTAAAACTTATGACCTAGGAAAGGCTAATATAATCACAGTTTCCACAGCAAGAGATTGATTCAGAATGTTTACCAAGTAGCTAAACCATGTACTAGACACCCTAAGCTTCTCAAATTCATGAGTAGGTCAGAAAAGGAGGGAAAAGAAAGGCAATAGGTTAGAAATCTCAAAGGGCATTATTCCATTTTAAAAACAATAAAGTTACACTGTGTATTTGAATGACACAATCAAATTCTGAATGGGGAACAAGGTAGTATAGACACTACCTGTATTTTTAAAGCACAAAATGAGGAGAATTACTTCAAAAACAGCTGAACAAAATGAAAATTAAATTCTTCTTTTAAAATAAAAATTATCAGCATATATATATTTTAGAATATTAAGAACGTAAACCATAGTAGTAATAATAGTAAAAGCAATAATAGAAATAACTTCTGATTTAGATAAATCATTTCATTTTATTTCATTTGTTATAACAGAACCAATCTTTTTTCAAAAAAAGGAAAAACCTAAATCAGAGAAATATTAACTGATTTATTCAGAATGAAACGTAAGAATAAAAAGAAGAAGGCAGTTTTGTAGATATGCCATGGAAAAAATGAAAACCAGATGCACAATAAAAATGTTAGCATCCTCTAACAGTGTTGATGGAACTACAGCCACTATGAAAGGAAATGTGGCAATATATAACTAAATAACAATTGCACATTTTTTTGATGTAGCAATTGCACTTTTATGAATTTATCCTATAGATATATTGACTTAACGTATGTTCAAGGTAGTTCATGAAGCACTGTTTATAATAACCAAAACTCATAAATAGGGAACTTGTGAGGTAATGTATGGTACATTTATACAAATGAATATCATGAAGACGCAAAAGATAATGGAGAAATAAGATATTAATATATGTAGTCAAAGATACATAATTAAGTAGAGTAAAAATAAGGTACAGAAAAGTGTGTGTTACATATGTATTATAAATATTAATATATAGCAACATATATATTCCTACCAATTGTGAGAAAAATAAGGTTATTTATTTTATATATATACAATTTTCTTATTTTTTTCCTCATAGATACATAATATGTATGAAAGAGTACAAAAATAAACTAATAACATCTCTCAAGCCTAAGGAGAGATGCTTAGAAACAATGTATAGTTGTTTTCACATATGTTCCTCTGTAGTTTTTTTTTAAATTTTGTCTATAAAAGTTCATTTTGTCCAGAGGGGAGGGGGAAGGTTGAGGGCAGACGGGAGCACGGGGGACTGAGGTGATGGTGCACTGGTGATATGGTGATGGGGAATACATGGGGATTACAACTGATGTCAAATATATACAAATTTTAAAAAAGGGGAAAAAAAGAAAAGAAAATTCACTTGTTTAGTAGAGTTTGGGAGAAAGTCATAAAAAAAAAATTTAAAAATTTTTGTCCATGTGAATGTATTATTCTGTGTTAAAAAAAATAAACCAGGAGACTCTCTGGTGGCACAGCAGGTTGAGCATCATACTGTGAAGCATCTGTGGCACAGCAGCGCAAGTTCAATCCCTGGCCAGGGAGGGACCCACATGGCACAGCAGACCTTTCCTGCCTCGCCTGCTGCTCCCCTTAGCAGTGCATTTCAGTAGATCTACCTGTTCTGCTCCCCACTCGGTCTCTGGTGAATCCTCTCATGCCCCCACACACACACACCTCTGGCCTGTACCCCAGCTTTTGTATGCATAAGTAAATAAATCTTTAAAAAAATAAACCAATTAAAATTATAAAATAATTTAAAAGTTTGGCAGCATTCATTCTAAGTTATCAATAATTGCAAATCAAAGAAACACCCTGTATATTTCTGCTTCCCGCTATGATGAAGTAACTGGTAACAAATTAGCTGTCCTATAGAAAACATTTCTAACTCTGGATAAAACACATGAGGCAACTATTTTCAGACAATAGACAACAGATCAGTCTAGGACTGCAATCCTGACAAAAGTCAAACTCACAAAGTAATCCCTAATGATTGTCTATCTTCTGATTAAAAATATTTTCTCAAATATGACACAGACACAGAGAAATACAGTGTAAGCAGAGTACGGTGGTCATGCTGAGCTGAGAAGGACGGGGTCAGGGTTCAGAGAAACTGAAGTGTTAGCAATCTATAATGCACAGCCCTAGTGAATAGAGTTGTGCAGAAATTCCCAAAAGTCTAAGTGGGGGTTCTGCAGAAGTCTGCAGCTACCTCTATCTCTAGAAGTCTGGGTGACACCTCTAGAGGATAAGAACACCTAAGACTTATCAGATAGAAAATATCATGGGGTTGAAAGAACAAAGATACTAGAGGTGAAGCAGTGCTAGAAGAATAGTGCTAGACATCATAAAAGTTCAAGTCTTATGAGAGTAAAGATCTCATTAACAAACATGTCATTAACTACTCCGGCAGCCACTTGGGACACAGAAGTTAGAGCAGTCTACAATAAACACCTGTCATAAAAAAAAAGTCCTAGGTACCAACACAGCCTATCTTCAAGGAAATCAGCCTCTCTTGGACATTAGACACTTTCATGTTGAAAAGGCTTGGGAAGCATCTTGGTCTTCCCAGAGATTTTTACTAACAAAGCATAAAACCATGGTCAAGGTGACTTGTCAATAATTCAACAGAACATACAAATAAGAATTAACAGTCTTCAGAAGAAGATAACAAAATCACAAGCCTTTACAGTATATTACCCAAATTTTCTAGTAGTCAACCAAAAGCACTGGGAAAATGTCACACATAGAAAAGCAAAAACACAATCACTACAAACAAACCCAAAATGGCCCATATATTTGACTTACCATAAATGTTAAAGTATATACAAAGAATTAAGGGAAGTATGATTTAAAGGGATAAACAGAAATGGAGTCAAAGCACAGAAAAGGACCAAATGGAAATTCTAGAACTGAAGTGAAAAATCTAGTGGTTGAGTCTAAACAGCTGACTGGAGATGACAGGAAAAGAGGAGTCTGAACCTTAAATAAATGAATGAAAGTATTCAATCTGGGAAATTAACAAGAGGGAAAATCAAGAAAAAGAACTGAGTCCCAGGGATAGACAAGGTAATATCAAACAGTCTTACATAATCTATTTAGAATACTAAAAAGAAATTAAAATATTTGAAGTAATGACTGAAAACTTCCAAATTTGATGAAAAACACTGACTTAATGATTCAAGCAAACACCAAGTAAGTATAAACATAAAAAAAAAAAAAAACAGCACTTAAGAGTCTAACAGCAAAAAAATCAAAAAGAAAAGGAAAATATTAAGAACATCCACACAAAAGATGTATTTTGCAGAGTGGACAAAAGCATAAAGATAACAATTTTATCAGAAATAATGGTATAAACAGTCAATGAAATAATGAGCTAAAACTGCTAAAAGGAAACAAATATATTGACCCAAATTCCATATTCAACAAAAATATTGTTCAAAAACGAGAATGAAATCAAACTTCTTTTAGATCAACAAAAGCTGAGACTGTTAATCATCAGCAGACTTACGCTGAAAGAAATGAAAATGGTTGAAGGCAAATGACCACCAGAAGGCAATAACCTGGTGACATTGCAGCCATTTTGCCCGGGAAACTTCTGGTTTATGACTATTATCCTAATGCAATACCAATCATTCCTTCTCATATGACCAAATTTGGATGATAAATTTTCTTTTTACTATAAGATTTCAGAGAAAAAAGAAAGCTCTCCTTTGGGTGAGATGATCTTGATTGCTAACCAAAAAATGGCATATGAAATCAACTTTTTTTGGCTGTTAAAGTTTTTTTTTAAAGATTTATTTATTAATGTATATAAGAACTGGAGTTAGGCCAGAGGTGCAGGTGTGACAGGATTCACCAGAGACAGAGCTGGGAGCAGCACAGACTAATCTACTGAAATTGACTGCTGAGGGGAACAGTGGGTGAGACAGGAGAGGTCTGCTGCCCCATATGGGTTACCTTCCTCACCAGGGATGGAATTCATGTTGCAATGCCTAGAGATAGCTTGATAGCACTGTGTCTTTAAGCCCCATGCCACCAGAGAGGCCCTGAAATCAACTTTTTTAAAGACAGAAAAGAGGATATGACTTAAAAGGTGAAAAAGAATTCTATGACTTAAAGAAAACATGGTGTTTAACAGTAGTGAGATTTGACACTACAATAAATTCTTTAAGTAAAAACCCTTTAAAGTGAAAGGGATTAAAAGCTTTCTAAATTATTAGAAATTAAGGATAATGATAAACCAGAGTACATATCACCAGTATGAAATGGAGAACCTGGAACTTATTTTTCCCTTTTATCAAGCTTTTGTAAGAATTTTGAAAGGCAAAACATTAATTTTGTAGATCACCATAATTTTGAAGGTGAAGGTAATAAAAAGATTGAATGGATTTAAGTGGATACAAAAAGAAGTCAACCAAACCAAAGTGATTTTCAATTATGTGAAATATAGTTTAATTTTAAAACAATAATTTTGTAATTCAGATACTTTTCAAGCAGAAAATTTCCAGGGAAAAGGAAAGAAATGTCAAGGTGCACTTTTAAAGACCCTTCAGCAACTAGATCAAATTATTACTATCACTATGATGACTATTATATAGGAGACACCTTGTTAGACATTATAGATAACTTATTTAATTATCACAAACAATCCCATAACTTTATAACTTTCTTATTAATGTTACACAGATGAGAAAGACAATCTCAGAAGAATGTTTTTTAATGATAGAAAATGAATCTACTGCTAGATCTCCCTGATTCAAAACACCTCTCACTCCTGCCTCCAAGTCTTTTCATCAACAATAATCCTTAATACTTTGAGCAGGAAAAATCAAGGCACAGAAGAAAGAGCTTTCCTCTGGCTCCTTACCTCTGAGAGACAGGTCTGTAGGTCAAATAAACTTCAAAGACAATGCTGAAGAAGATGAAGAAATGGAAAAAGTAGTTGAATTAATCTCACCAGGAAAAGATTAGCATTTGAAAAAAATAAAAGCTTACAAACGTGAACACAATAACTGCACAGAGCACAGTTATATAATTTATTAAAAAGAAGTATACAGAAACTGAGAGACTGGAGAGAGATTTGTAAGTTGTTTTTGCTATTCAGTGATGAATGCCTATCTCAGAACTGTTTTCTAAGAGATGCGAATAATTCCTTTACATCTGCAATGTAAAACTAACCCTGGGAGACTACCCACAAATATCCAATGTAGATGTTTCCTTTCAATGATAGGGGTTATGGGAACAATATCTTCTCTGTTTTTCAACGACTAATTACTAAGTCTCTATCTTGAGTTTCTTTGACGTCAGAAGTATTTTTAAATCAAAACTATTAGAACATAAATTTAAATTGCTTAAATCTATCTTTTTTCAAAATACCTGCTTGACAGACATAAATAAAATGCTTACATTTCAAGATCTTTTTTATGACATTTTAAAGAATTCACACCTTTCACACGTTTTCTTACTACTAAGTATAAGTTAGGGTTTATATTTGCCTATTTTATTATAATGTATATTAGCTAAGCCTTCAACTAATACTATTAATTGGTCCTGATTTATTTTAAAAGACTATAAGGGAATGTTACTATAAGATTTTCCTTAGGAACTAAAGTCCAATACATTATTTTAAATTTGGAAATACCTCCTTCTATTTAATTTCATTTTAACTTGAATAAACAATTACTTAGGACATATTGAATGTTTTTCCATAGCAGACCTTCTTATGCTTACATTTATAAAAGAGAACAACATAAATGACTTATCTTTAGTTTTTCATGTTTAGTTCATTGGTTTAATGATACATAGCTAAGAAACCTACCCGTGATGGTAGGGAAATGGAGCACAGCAGAAGTATTGCAATAAAACAGTTCATATAGGGCTTCCCTGGTGGTGCAGTGGGTTGAGCGCCACACTGTAAAGCATCCCTTGACCCCCATCCAGGGAAGAGACCCACATGGCACAGCAGACCTCCCCTGCTTTACCTCCTGCTCCCCTTAGCAGTGTGTTTCAGTCCATTGCCTGTTCTGCTCCCTACTGTGTTCCTGGTGGTTCCTCTCACCTCCCGCACCTCTGGCCTGTACCCCAGCTCTTGTATGCATAAATAAATAAATCTTAAAAAAAGAAAAAGTTCATATAGATAAATAATGGAAGTCTATAGATGCTTGGAAGAATAGTTTTGTTTTTAATTTACAACAAATTCATCTGAATCTATCAAAAAGTTAAATATTGATAATATGTGTTTTTCTAGTTCTCATGAAATGCTTCCAGAAGAAGAATGTTGTTTTTAAAAATCTTTTAGAGAATGACAACAAAATCCACTGATCCTAAAAATTACCATTTTATTAGGAACAAGAAATAGGGTGCATTGCTTTTTCCTGAAATCACTAACAAAATCTTACCATATAGAACAATAGCACAGAAGCAAGAATCAGTTAAATTGTGTTACAGATTTCCAATATCAATCTTCAATAAAGATTTTGGAAATCTACCAGTTTTCATTTATAGCCCTGAGTTCTCTCTGAAAGCTTCAAGAAATTAACAAACTTTCTCTTACACAAAAACAAAATAGTAGTAGCAAGTCCTCGTATATTAATAATCATTTTAAAGTAAAATAACTAATTTACCAATCAAAAGCAAGTTGGATTAGAAAGCAAACCTCAATTTTCTACTACCATCTCAGTACCATGGGAGTACCATCTGAGCTCCAAATATAAGCATAGGCACAAAGCAAAGGGCTAGAAAAAAAGCCTATATGCAAATGGAACCACAAAAAGGCAATGATGGCCATACTTAAATCAGGTAGAGTAGACTTGCAGCTATAAAAAGGTAACAAGAGACAGAGACGTACATTACATAATGATTAAAGGATAAATATATCAGGAAGACATAACACTCCCAAATGAAGGAGCATCAAAATATATAAAGCAACCATTAACAAACCTAAAAAGGAGACACTGGCAGCAACACAAAAATGGTAAAGGACTCCAACACCCCACTTGTATAAGTGGATAAATCCACTAGATGGAAAATCAAAAGGAAACAATATCTTTAATTTAGGAAACAGGATCAGGTAGGTTTAACAGATATTTATGGGCACTGCACCCTCAACAAAATCTGAGTATACATTTTTCTCAAGTGCACATGGGACATTCTCCAGGATAGACCACATAATGGGCCATAAAATAAGTGCCAATAATCACGAAGATTGAAATCATAAATCTTCTTTTTGTTGTTGTTGTCATTATTTATTTTTAATTTATTTGTTTTTCCTATAATGTTTGCTTTCTTTGAAATTGTATATCTTCTATGACCACAATAGTATCAAACTAGAAATCATCCACAAAAAGGAAGTGGGAAAACATCTGATTCTCTGAATACATAAACAAAATTGACAGACCTCTATCAAAACTCACTAAAAAGGGGAGAAAATTCTAATAAGTAGAATCAAAAACAAACGAGAAGTTAGAACAGACATCTCTGAAGTACAGAGGATCATAAGAGATGACTATGAACATCTTCAGGCCAATAAATTAAATAATCTAGAAAAAAACTGATTTTTAGAAACATAAAACCTCCCAAGACTGAACCAGGAAGAAACAGAATACTTGAACAGACTGAAATAACAGCAAGGAAACTGTAACAGTAATCGAAAGTGTGCCAAAAAAACAAAAGTCCAGGACCAGATGATTGCACAAGTGAATTCTACCAAACCTACAAAGACAAACTGGAACTGTTTTTTTCAATTTCTCAGAAAATTGAGGAAAATGGAAAGTTTTCAAACACATTTTGTAAGGCCAATATTATTCTGATACCAAAAACTGATAAGGATATCACAAAAGAAGAAAACCATAGAACAAGATCCCTGATGAACATAGGTTAAAAAAAAAATTCTGCACAAGATCTTAACAAACAAAATTCAACAATACATTAAAAAGATCACACATCATGACCAAGTGGGATTTATTGCAGGGAAGCAAGGATGGTTTAATATAAACAAATCAATCAATGGAAACTGGGGAAAGGACCCAATGGACTAAGACAGAGCATTATTGTACTTGTGGTTGTGCTGTGGCTACACACATTGGAAGAGGTGTTAGCCCCTGAATTATACACGGTGTTGTACACCAATGTTACCTCAATAAAAATTATGCAATGTTTATAAAAGAAAGAAATCCCATCACATGGATGTCAACATGGGTGAACTTGAATGACATAATGCTAAGTGAAATAAACCAGAAAAAGACAAATACTGCATGGTATACTTAGAATATAAGAAAAAAAAAATGATTGCTAGGAGTTGTAGGTGGTGGGGGAGGGGAGGGAAAAAAGAAAGAGGTTGGTAAAAGGGTACAAATTTTATTGTAAGATAGAGTCTGAAATATGCTACCGTATAAAATTTAAATATTCTCACAAAATAAGGGTAAGTATGTGAGAAGATGGATATGATAGTCAACTTGATGGGGGGGAATGTATTTTACTATGTATATCAAATCATCACACAATTTAAATACACTTTCATTTTTCAAATTAAACCTGAATAAAGCTGGGGGAGAATAAGAAATCAGAAAATACCCATCCATTTCAAGCCTTTTAAGGTTGAAGTCTGATTGCCCAGTACCTAAACTACTTGCAGGTGGCAATCATTATTCATGGATGTTTATAAGCGGTGTGAGTATTCTTGAGCCATCGGGAGGCCATTCAGTTCAATGAAGCAAACTGAAAACTACCCACAGAATTCATGCTGTTTCTAGAAGTACCAAATTAGACTCAATGAGATAATGAATGAGCTAAATCATGGGAAAATCCAGCAGTTTTTTAAAGTACAGGTATTTCAAACTATTCTCCAAAGAGTCATTATTAGTCACTGTTTTCTCAAAGGAACAGGCAACAGCAGAATAATGGTTATTGTGCAAACAGACACGAGTCTGTGGTATAGTTTTAAAAAATTATTGGGTTTGGAGAACTAGATCTTGAGCTCATATTCTGACTTACCCACTCTTCGGTATGTGACGTCACTGCAATCACTTCACCTCTCTACTATTCATCTTTTTAAAAAAGATTTATTTATTTATGCATACAAGACCTGGGGTATAGGCCAGAGGTGCAGGAGATGAGAGGATTCACCAGACAGAGTGGGGAGCAGAACAGGAAGATCGACAGAAACACACTGCTAAGGAGAACAGCAGGCGAGGCAGGAGAGGCCTGCTGTGCCATGTGGGTCCCCTCCCTGGCCGGGGATTGAACTCGCGTTGCTGTGCCACAGATGCTTAACAGTGGCGCTCAACCCGTTGTGCCACCAGGGAGGCCCTCTACTACTCATTCTCAACAACATACCCCTTTACCTTTTCCTAAGGGTTGAACATGTGTGAATTCATCTTAAACTGTTGTTTGACCCCTTGTAGATACTCAGTAGGCAACGGTTAGACACAAGATTTAGAATCAGATAAATGTGGCTCAACTCCAGTTTTTGTTAATTGTTTGATTGCCAGTCATTTAACCTGTCTAAGTTTCTTCATCTATAAGGTGTAATGGAATTACCTACCTCTTAGACCTGCTGTGAAAATGAATTATATAATGTATCTACTGTATCTAATGCTAACAAGTTTAGCATGTACTCTGTATAAAGCATTCATAAACAAAAGCTTACTGTTATTATTTTACATTAACTCTAGACCACAAGCAAAGCAGCCAGTTTGTAATTTCAGAAAGTTAACCTTGGGTAGAGTCTCCTGGCATTGGGCTCAAAATTTCTCTGATATTTGCCCAGCTTTTTCTACTGTGCTTTGCATGCAGATTTTGAATATTCTTAAAGTATACTTGCAACGTTCCTTGTAATTTATAATAATATGCTTTCTTCGAACATAAATTCAGAAAGAATATACAAATTGAGAGAATTCTTCAGATTTTTTGTATCTGTTATGAAATTGAGTTGCCACTGGTCCCAAGATCTTAGAACATTTCTTTCCAACTCATAAAACATCCAGATAAACAAATTAAGTAAAAACTGTTGTTTCCTAATCAATCAAGTCGTTGATATTTTTTCCATGAGTCATGGAAAATATGATGAGTTTTCATTTCTTCTTTCCTTTAATAGGACAATTTTTCCAAATAAAGCCTCCCTTCATCATGAGGACAAAAGTAATAAATCAGTCCCATTGAGAAGTTCTGTCATTTGTAGTTGACATTAGCTATTTGAGAGATTACAGCACTAAGAATGGAATGAAGTAGCCCTCAGGAAGTGCTGGACTATTCTACATCCTTTCTATATCAGATAGTGGTGTTTCTTGCCACCTTGTAAATGTAGCAAATTTTTAAAAACCTATCAAAATCACACATTTGTTCCAACATATCAGAGAATTCACACTAAAAAGAAGTCATGTTAATTCAATCATCGTGGGAAGGCTATTAAGCAAAGCTCCAGTCAAGGTCCGCATCCTAGAATTCACACTTAAAAGAAATGAGAAGAATGAAATGGGAGGCAGCATTGGGGGCAGGGAGCAGCGTATATAGATGCACATAGATGAGAAAGCCACAGAAGCGCTTTCCTGGCAAGCTTACGTATAGAAACACTCACCCTCGCCATCTAAATCCTTTCTCTGCTTTATTCTTTATAATCTCATCACTACCTCACCTTTCTATTTTTCAGAAATTTACGTACACATTCTCCTTTAGAATGTGAACTCCATGAAGGCAGGACTTCATGCCTTTCTTGTTCATTGTACACCCAACATCTAAGACAGAACTGACACATAATGTGCATTCAGTGAATGTTTGTAGGAGGAACAAAGATCATTAGCTCTATCTCCTAAATCAGTATCCACAGAGCTAGAAATTGGGATGTTCCTTCGGTGTCCAGAGAGACATCAGGGAAAAAAGAAAAAAAACATAAAGTTTCCTTTGACACTGACTACTTTCTCATAGTTTCAGTGTGAAAAAGAAATAGAAATGTTAACATGGGGAAAGTGCTAGGTTGTACTCCTGATAAAAGAAACATTAATGAAAATGATAAAGAGGTTGCATGTTTACCCATCAAGTTAGCACACTGTGGGTGGGCTGATAGAAGATGCAGTCACCCACAGTCACCAAAGGAAGGATAGATTGGTGAGCTTTCTATGGTGAAAATTTGACAACTGCCTTCATATATCTACACACAAAACATTTACCTAAAGATACACCTGTACAGGTGTGCATTATTGGAGATTAAAACAACCTAAAGTCCACTAGATGGGAACTGGTTATATAAATGATAGAAGTAACAGAACAACACACGGCCTTTAAAAAGAATAAGGGGAGTAGGGCTCCCTCGTGGCTCAATGGGTTAAGCAACCAACTATGAAGCAGACCACAGCCACTAAAGCAAGAGTTCGATCCCTGCTGCCGGCCAGGGAGGGGACCCACATGGCGCAGCAGACCTCTCCTGCCTCCCTGCTGCTCCCCTCAGCAGTGTATTTCAGTCAATCTGCCTGTTCTGCTCCCCACTCTTTTTGGTGGATCCTCTCACTCCCCACATCTCTGGTCTGTACCCCAGTTCTTGTATGCATAAATAAATAAATCTTTTAAAATAAAGAAAAGAAAAAGAACAAGGAAGCTAAGTACATCTTACCTATCCAGAAGTGTTCTACCGGTAATCAACACTTTTTGAATTTTGCAGGCTACCCTGTAATTTAATTAGTGGACATTATTTTTACTCTAATATCAAAGCTTTTATAACTGGAAAAAACTGTTTTATCTAGGATTATAGGCATCTCAGAAAATTAATACAAACGGATGACAATGGTGGATATGAACTTTATTCCCTCTCTAATCAATTTAAATTTATCTTATTATTCATTGCAAGTCCATTTCAAGACAAATCTTCTCCATGAAGGCTTTCCCTACACCTCTCTACATACTGCATGGCAAGCATTCAGTTCCTCCATTTCAGGAGGAAATATAGTAAATACTCACCCTATCCCAAATGGCATCAGACTTTTCCATCGACAGGAAAAGTAGCAACTAAAGATATTTGGAAATTATCAACCAAATAAAACCTTATTGAGTCCACAAGCTATACAAGAAAGATAATGGTAACATCATCCACACAAGTGTTGGAGTTAGAAACCCAGGGATCACACCAAATTGCTCTTGCTTTCCCCCTACAATAGTTCATCAGCAAATGCTTTCCACTATAATTTCAAAACAGATCTAAACTACACTCCTTTCATTCATCTCCATTACTGTCACTTGAGCTCAGGCAAGGGCAGGCACTCCAGCATACAAAAGTTCCCAGCCATTCTTCCTGCATCAACTCTCCCTACCACTCTCACCCTCCTTTGTACCCAAAATTTCTCTGGTTTTTACCCACAAATCATCTGGTAATACAAGAGTAATAATAAAACATAGACTAAGTACAATAGTTTTTGTAAAAAAAAGATGATGATAAGAAGATATAGTAAAATTTTATAGAAGGGAAGACCTTTTGATCATTTCTTGAAGGACATGCAGCAATTTGCCAGATGAGTAAGGTGTGTGGGAGAGAACACGACAGGGGAAGGAATGGCATGTTCAAAGACACTGAAGCGTGAATTAGCAGACTATTAGTAAACTGTGAACAATTTAGGATAGGTAGGGGGAATGAAGGATGTAGGAGAGTGGTAAAGAACTAAGAAAAATGTTCCCTGGAGAATCTGCTTGGTATAAGTCATTCTAAGAAGTCTGACTGCCTTCCTGTAGCCCAACAGACATTAATGCTTTAGGATATGACTCTTTCAAAATGTAATGAAACTATGAACCCTGTCCTTAGGGGCGAAAAGGCACATACACTAAAATAGTCACTAGGAAGTGCAGAGATTATGTGAACCTTAGGTTTAGAATCCTGCTATAGAAAATGTGCATTTCTAGTTTTAAGAAAGGCTGGAAGTATATAGAAGCAGGGAGCAATACAATCTGATTTGTATTTTAGAATAATAGCCAGCTCTGTAGCAAACATTAGAAGCAACTGAGGACAATGGTAGAGTGAGCAATTAAGACACCATGACAACCATCTGGTCCAGAGATAATGAAAGACATTTTTGAAAAAAATAAGATGAGTCAACCGATCAGATATTTAAATGCATTATAATAGTTAAAGCAATGCGATGCTGAGCAAAAAAAAAGAAAGTCTACATATGAAATTTTGTTTTTTCAAGTTAAAAATTGAAAGAGAAAATACAGATTATTTAGCAAATCATTGTCAGTACACTTTCATAGTCTTAATACAACAAAATTACTTCCAAAATGATGGATTTACATGTTAAAAAAAGTCTGGAAGAAAATATAGGAAAATGGGTGTAATTTTGAGATGGACAAGACTTTTTAAACACAACACCAAAGATGGAAACTTTAAAAAGAAAACATGTATGTAAATATTGACTCAAATTCATAAATATTCTCATGTAAAAATAAACCAAAGGAAAAAAGTCAAAAGGTGATTTAGTAGAAAACCTTTACACAAGTGTAATATTTATACTTAACAAATAATTTTAACAAAATTAATTGGAAAAATAAGCATCCCAAAAGAAAATAAGCAAGGAACATTAATAGGCAATTTAGAAAGGAAAAATGTCCAACTTCACTATTATTTTAAGAAATGCAAATAAAACCACAGTGAGAAACCATTTCCTCAATATCAGATTGGCAAACTTTTTAAAAACAATGCTACTAAAGATATGGAAAAATGTGCCTTCCCAGGCACCACTGCTAGGAGAATAAATTGATGGGGGAAAAAATTCTAGAGGGCAATTTAACAAAAAGAACCAGACCTTTATAAGTACATGTTTTCTTAAATCTACCAATTTTGCTTCTAGAAATGTCTCCTAAGGAAATAATCCTAATACAACTACAAATTGATAAACAATAATTTATATAGTAGCAAGAAAAATTAAATTTCTTTGGATAAGTGAGTACATTATCATAAAAAAAACAGGGGCCTTCCTGGTGGCACTAGGGGTAAGCACCACACTATGAAGCATCTGCAGCCGCTGCAGCAAGAGTTCTATGCCTGGCCAGGGAGGTAACCCACATGACACAGCAGACCTCTCCTGTCTCGTCCACTGCTCTCCTCAGCAGTGTATTTCAGTCAATCTGCGTGTTCTGCTCCCCACTCTGTCTTTAGTGAATCTTCTCACTCCCCCTCACCTCTGGCCAGTACCCCAGTTCTTGTACGCATAAATAAATAAATCTTTTTAAAAATTATCTAAGTATAAAAAAGCATATTGTAGAAGTATATTTAGGAATCTACCCACAACAAGGTAGAAGAGGGAGTGCTTGATAATCATATCCCCTAAGTACAACTAGGAAAACTTAAATGTTGTTGATAGCTAATTTGCTCAGTTCTTTGCCAATGAGGGGAGACAGACCCATGCATATTTTACTCTGAAATTGGTAGCTTATCGTGGGTATGAAACAGGGAGAGACAAAGAGATTTGTAGCCAGGGCAGCAGCCATACCAGTCAGCTGAATAAGCTGGGGACTAGACATAGTATTGTGTGTGTGAACTGGGCATGACGAATCTTTTTAATGAAGGGGGAGTGTTAAACTAAATGCACAGAGTGTGGAGAATCTGGCTACCAGCAGCACAGGTAGTGGAGTACCATTCCTCTGCCCCTAAAGAAGAACAGAGAGAGTGGTGCTGTATATCACAGAAAAGAGCAACTAGGAGGTGAATGCCCTGATTTTCAGCTCCATGAAGCAGTAAACAGAGCTTGTTCTGGAGAAAGGAAAGGAAAGGCAGGTTAAAACTCTCCCTCCCAACCATAACTGAGACTTAGTCTTTTTGGAGTCCAGCTTATTAGCCTCCCCTTACCTGCAACCAAGATAAAAAAACAAAACTAAAGGCACAGTATTAGAACCACTAAAAAGCAAGTAAGGTAGTATTCATGCCCAGAAACTAGGAACATCAAAAAAAATTCAATGACGTACTAGAATTATAATCAAACACAGAAAGGCAGGTCTCAGAAAAGAGACCCTGGAACAGAAAGGGTGCTTCATTAAAGCGAAGGAAGATTTAAAAAGACACAAAGATGCTGAATGAAGTGAGAACATATACGAAAAGCATATTAAGTAGACTTAAGCTGACAGAAGAAAGAATTTTGTAAATTGAGGACTCAAATACACAAAAAACTCAACTGAAAGAAGAAAGAGAAATAAGATTTAGGGAAAAATGAAGAAACACTATGAGAAACATCAGGCACCATCAGAAGAGGAAACCTAAGGACAGTGGGTGAAGGTAAAGAGAGAGAGAAGGATACAGAGATCCTATCCAAATTGATAATACCTGAGAACATGCCAAGCCTGAGCAAAGAATTAAACATGGATGTCCAGGAAGCCAAAAGAACACTCAAGTTTCTAAATACAAAATGAGGGAGAGCACAAAAAGGAAATTATCGACTGACATCTCTGATGAACATAGATGCAAAAATCCCCAATAAAATCCTGGTAATTGAATCCACCAATACATTAAGTGATTCATTCATCATAACTTCATTATTGAAGGGATGCAAGATTGGTTAAACATACACAAATTAATCAATGTCATTAGAATGCCAACAAAAAGAAACATAAAAATCAAATAATCATTTCAATAGATGCCAGAAAAGCATTTCACAATACCCACTTATTATCTCTCAATATCTCAATAAAATGGAAACAAAGGTACTTATCTCAACATGATAAAAGTCATAAGTGACAAACCCATAGCAAACATACATAATGGTGAAAAACTGAAAACATTTTCCCTAAGATCAGGAACATGACAAGGATGTCTTTTTTTTACCAGTACTATTAAACATAAATATTGAAAGTCCTAGTCAGAGTAATTAGACAATAAAAAAACATAAAAGGAATCCAACTTGGAAAAAAGTGACACTCTTTACAGATAACTAGACAATATAACAGAAGATCCAAAAGACTCTAAAGACAACTACTAAAAATAATAAATGGATACAGTAAAGTGACAGGATATAAAAATCAGCAGGTAAAAATCAGTTGCATTTCTATTTGCAAACAATGAATCAGAAGAAACAGTAAGAAAACATTCCATTTATAATTGCACCAAAAAAAATCAGGGCTATAAGACTTGTAAACATAAAACAAAATATAGGTAATATACTCCTGGACATCAGCCATAGACATATATCTAGGAACACAATACCTATAGCAAGGGAAACAAAAGCAAAAATAAACAAATGGGATTACATCAAATTAAAATACTTTTGTGCAGTGAGATAACCAACCACACACACACACACACACAAAGGTAACCTGTGGACTGGGAGAAGATAAATTTCCACATCACAAGTGCAACAAGGGATTAACTTCCAAAATATATAAAGAACTCATCCATGTCAATAACAAAGAAAAGCAGCCTAATCAAAAAATGGGCAAATGATCTAACTAGACACTTTTCCAAAGAAGATAGTGAGATGGCCTACAAGCACTTTAAAATCTGCTCAGCATCACTATAAGGAAAATGAAAAACACAATGAGATACAGCACCTTACCTCTGAGAGAACTGCCTATGTCAAAAAGACTGGAAACAACCAAATGTTGACAAGGATATGGTAACAAAGGAACATTCATGTTCTATTGGTGGGAATATAATTTGTTACATCCTCTGTGGAAAGCAATATGACAATTCCTCAAAAAAGTAAAAATGGAAATACCATATGATCCAGTAATACCAATTCTAGGTATTTACCAATAGAAATTATGAAAACCTAATACAAAAAAATATTAATGCATGTCTAAGTTTACAGCAGTATTATTTGTAATAGGCAAGCCAAGAAGTCAATTTAACTATCCACCTACTGACAACTGAATAGACAAATTGTCAAATATATACTCAGTGCAATACTCAGTTACTTAAAAAAGTAAATAGTACCTTTGAGGACAAAAGAAATAGATTTTGAGACTAACACGCTAAGTGAAGTAAGTCAGAAAGAGAAAGAAGTTATCAGATGGTTTTACCCATTTGTGGAATATAAATAACAAAAGAAAACAAATGGGTAAACACAATAAAAATAATTCTTTGACTCTGAAAAATATAGTGGTTTGAGAAGTGATGGGTAGAAGAGAGGAGGTGATAGTGTAGGAAAGGTAATAGGACATTGGTTTTGAAGTTTTTGTGGAGTGTGAATAGCAAGTACACATATGGAAGTATGAAGTTAGAATTCCTCCTCAATTATATAGTTGTGTACATGATTGCAAAGCAATAAAACTTGACAGAGAAAAAGAATATTTAGAGGAATGGATAGATAGATGTTCACAACAGTGTGTTAAACAGGAAAAAAAATACTATTATATACTAGCATGGCACAAGTGTTCTACTACCCCTTATTGCTATGCCTAAAAAAGAGACTACAGTTAGTTAAGATGTTAATTTGGAGCACAATTCAGTTGCATTGATTTTTAAAATGATAATCAATAGTTGTAGTAATAGCAGGGGTAGTAATAGCAGTAACTATATTAACTAGCAGCAGCTGCTGCTGGAGTCACAGTAACAGAACAGTAGCAGCATCAATAACACAAGGGGTAGCAGTAAAAGTAGCACTAGCAGTAATGGTGGTAGTAGAAATAACAATAGAAGCCATACATGAAACTAAGCAAATGGCATACTGACTGTTAATATATCAGTAACAAAATTCTGATGGAGAGCCAGGCTTCTATAATCATTTCATTGGCCTGATTTAATAATACCTCTAGGGAAGCATGATGAACCTTGCTGCATGTGCTTATACTGAACTCTTCATCTTATCCTTCCCTAATGCAAAATTATGGGCCAGAAATTACAGGGGAGAATACAGAGAAGAAATATTTATACAGTTTGCTATTGCAACCCTGGAGACCTCAGCAAAAATGGTACCAAGTGACATAAATTGAAAAACACAGTCCCAGATCTATGAGCTGACAGGAATAAGGTGATGGCTCTGATCTACTTTAGCACAAGAGAGTTTGGATACTACTTAGAAGCCTTCAATTCACTGACATATGCTGATTCCTGAGACTCCAGTTTATATTAAGAAGGGCAAGTGGCATGTTTCTGTCCATTTCCAACATAATGTTTTAATTTGAAAAGATTCATATAGGACCCCTGAAAATCTGCAAATATCATACAGATCAGTTTACCGTCAATAAAACCATACCACATACTTTAGAACAGCATCTCAGCCAACCTGTATTTCATTTTAATATGTCAGGAAAGAAATTAAAAACAGTAATATTTTAGTATGATTTGCAATGAAAAAAATTCTATTTAATTCACATTTGCAGGGTTATTTTTGTGAGTATCGAGTCCTTCGGTTCTGTTTTCTTTGTTTGAAAACCACAGATATGAGGTCCATCAAAAGATATGATTCTGTGCTAAAAGCAGTTGAATATGAGGCAGGAAAAAAAGGAGTAGCTTCTGAAGTGGGGCGGGGGGGGGGGGGGGGGGGGGGGGGGGGGGGGANTTCTGAAGTGGGGCGGGGGGGGGGGGGTGGGAGGTGGAGGGTGGTGAAGAAAGAAAGAAAAACACCCACACAAATGAGTGTGTGTTTAACAAAGGAAGTGATCTCAAAGGTCAAAGACCTGCCAAGGAAATGTGCTATTTACCAATGGCGGGGAAGGAAAAATCCCAAAGACACATGAAACTCACTCTAAATATTTGCCACCCTGCTTTATTTAAGACCAGGGTGCATTAGCAGGAGATAGTCAAGTACATACTCAGGACACCAAGCTACAGAATCCAGTTCACTTAACCAGCAGCAAGAAATAATTCTCACCAATACCTACTTGGTTTCAGCAGAATTACTGTTACTACCCTCAAAGGGTAACTATGGAGTGTATTTATCTTAGTATCACTAGTTTTTTGGGGATATAATTTTTAATAGATGCTATTCATTTTTAATATATGTTCAAGATCAACTATTTGAATTGATATAGCTCATGATTTCTGCCTATTATCATTTGTTGGACTCTCACTCATAAAACTTGCTTAAATCTGTCTTGTTGACATTTATAGCCATTCCAAATAGAAGAAAATAAATGATATTTTATTAAAAGAAAATGCAATTACTAGTCAATTCTGAAAGCATTCATTGGTGAAAAAGGTATCCTCTCCATAAATTAAGTTACATATGATTTTTTTCTCTATACTTATAAATTTTACAAAAGATTATTAAAAAGCAAAATCATGCATTTATCAGAGTAACTCAGAACAAAACCATGGTGTGGTGTCATGAAACCTGACAATATTTCTTGAACAATATTTCTTGACAATATTTCTTGAACATTATTTGTTCATGTTCATATATTTCAAGCAGACACACAGATGCCTGCCCCATATATAACATAAAACATTTTGCTTCAAAAAAACCTTCAGTCATAGTTTGACCATAAACACTGTTTGATAATCACACCCGTGGGAGGCTTAGGCTCCATGAAGTGTTTTCCATTGCTCAGACATCCGGGCAGACAAAGATGTACACTTTCATTCTGAAGATGCTCATTTGGTTTCCCCCCACACTTCATCAACAAGCCCCGACTTCACTCCTAAAATTCTTTGCTGACTTACCTTGGCCATAAAACTCCGGAACACGAAAGTTCTTTCTGTGGAGCCAGCATCAGAATGTGGCCAAAGAAAATGAAATCTCAGTTCCTACCAACAATACAAATCTCTGACATTCGATAGCAGAGGAAAGTGGGGAGAGCTAACATCCCATCTAATCTCAGTGCTTTCACAGCAGATATTTTAATGAAAACAGTTCAAGCTCCTGACGCAACAGAGGGTAGATTTTGCATAATGTTTAGTTTCTAATGCCTCCAAAAGGTATCTGATATTTATTTATGATCCAAATATATTATGCCTGAAATGGAAAAGCTTCTAGAATTTCCAAAAAGCCAACATAAAATTACCTGACGAATTACTGGTAAATAAGGTGGAACATTTTTAAGTCCCACTGAGGTTTTCCTGATTATTACTTGTCCTCATCACCCCAGTCTCCCAGCGATCTCTCTAGCGATCATGAAGACATGTTTTAAAAGATTTGAACATAAAACCTATTAATCAGATTACTAAAATTTCCCTGGAGTCCATTTTTAAAGATCACTGGGAGAGATCTAAGGATATTTTGTAAAATATCCCAAATTTTAAAAAGCAAGTATATAAGTTCAGAGATCATGGGTATTCTGAAAGAAACAAGTTTTTCACAAATGGAAGTAAATAGTGAGAAACCAGTATTCTTCCTAAGAAACTAAATTCCTACTTAATGGGAATTAACCAATCATAAGTGCACATAACTGTTATTTTATCACCTTTCATGAGAAAGAGACATGAAATATAAACAAGCTGGTTCAGAGATTTTTTTTTTTAAAGCATCTGGTCAGTGCAGACTCAACCAGTCTTCAGCTTTGCAATGTATCAAGAAGATTCTAAAGTTGTGATCCTTTCATATGATGTTATTATTAAGTGAATATTACTCGTTTTTTAATTCTTTTAAAAAATCTCTAGCCCCATATGGTATACATGCTAACCCCAAACTGATTATGATACATAATGTCCTAATTAATCCATTCCTAGCCTATTTTGGAAAAACTGAATTCACATCAAACTGAAGGATAAGGGTTATCATACATATTTCACTTGGGAGAGAGGGACAGGAAGACCATAAGCCATTTAATATGCATTCTTTCTTTCTAGAACAATTTAATAATACAAGGTTTGGGGGCAAAAATTCTGTAATTATATTTTATATCAGAATAAATTTGGGAGAATCACAACCTCAGTTTTACAAAATGTAATAATATAGGGTCACTAGTAAATTTTTTTATTCCCACAATGAAAAATTATGATATAAATACAAGATTCATTGACTCAGTCAAAAGATAACTGGTCATATATCGTACATGGCAATATGTCTTCACCTGCAGAAATTAAAGTTACAGATTTGACTACAAATATATGAATGCTTTATATGTATTGATTGGCATATGATATTTCAAGTTTTCTGTGAGGTTACCATACCATTACTAATACTATTATTTACCTCCAATGAAAAAGTGAAGATATTAAAACAAGATGCCCAACATCAAGAGTGATATTAAAAATAGGACTTTGAATTGTGGAAGTATTGCCAACTGCACTTGGCATTCAGTAAAAACTTAAACACAGGCCCACAGTATAAATGCAAGAATTGAGACTCCACAGTCTAGTAGATCATAGAGTTCTTCAAGCACCATTGCAGACAGAAGTCCTGGCACTTGCCAAGACCCTTAGATGCTCAGATAAGACAGAAATTACATGAGGTACACATTTCTACAACTGCCTTTGACCATCTCTTTTTGTTCCTGACTCTTACTGGTCTTTGTTACCCACAAAGACAACCCAAGTTTGCTCCAAGTTTCTTTGCAACATAAAAAAGAAAACTTACTGTAGGAGAGATCTAAGTTTGAAACCCAGTCTTCTCAGCTCTTCCAATAACTACCAGGCTTAGGGAACTCATAATAGATGTCTTTATGTCCTTGTCTGCCCGATTAAAGGCTGAAATTGACCAACAGTCTATTGATGTTATGAATGTTGGAACCACCTTATTCCTCCCGAGGGGGTAAACTTCCAGGAATTTAAATGGTGTTAAGAGATTTGGAAAAATCAAAGGAAGAGTTTCCTTTTATTCCTAATTCCATAAAACTTACTGCTGGCCTTTCTACAAAATCAGAAGAAGGAAACTGGACTGATTGTACTTAATCAGTTCAGAAATGTTCTTTAGCACAACTGATAACAGCATCTTTACTAGCCAGAATGTGGGAGCTGTCTTGTTAATAAGATTGATGCAAAATTAATGCTATGTAAAACAGAAATTAAATTTAAACTATTATTATTAGTACATAATGGCAATAATAAAGAACTATTTTACCACTCTCCAAAGCCCAGTAAGTTTCCAAATATTTTTTTCATTAGCCAAATAAAAGTCTAAGTAGTTTCATGAGAAAGTTTAATTAAGAGCAAAAACACAATCATATTTCTTATTCCTTCTCTTGAAAATTATTAATAAATAATAAGAAAGATGAAGAAGAAAATCCTTAAGAATTACAGTTCTATAATCAAGAATCAGACCTTGGGATTTAAATATCTGAGAAAACACTGAAAGTTTACTTGTCCAAAGGACCAAGGGAAAAATACAGAATTCTCTTTAACTAATCTAAGCTTCATTCCATTTCCCATTTGTTTTCCATGTAATCAGTCATACTGGATTACATTTTTAAATGACACTGAAAAAAGGTGGAACCACAGGTCCACATTTTCACTTCGTTCTTATACAAAAAAGCAACACAATCTACAGGATATAAGAATGGTGTCCACATATTTAGCTAGATGAAATTGACCAGACAGTTATCCAACCAATAGCCAGCCATATACCTGTTCACTCTCAGAGAGCAACATGCTTATCATTATTCACTGAGTCCACAAATATTCCACCAACCAAACAGAAGGCCCTGGGTAAAAAAGAAAACATGAACCATGCCCTCAAAGAGTTTAAAATTGGGTATGGAAGATACATAATCAAGTTGCTATAGTTTAAGCTATAATATAGTAACAGCCATTAAAAAAAAGTTTTATTTTAAAAAATCAAACATTGATGACATTTCAAAGGCAACAATTACATTGGGAAAGGACTGTTTCCCAGAATTTAAAAAATTACTCTACATAATATTCAAGATTAGTAAAAAGACCTGAGAAGACAAAGCATCAGAAAGGAAGAAAAAAAATTAAAAACCTATTTTAAGGCAGCATCTTCATTTTTCATTCAACTACATACAGTCCAGAAAAACACAGAATGAGACCAACTCAATTTCTCCAATCAACTTGTCCACTCTCTGTAAAAAGCTAGTTTCAAATGTTCCAATGACTTTGAGATTAAAATGTGAAGCAGGAGACCATCACACCATTATACATGTGTATTAGTCAAATTACCCATAGGATTAAAAATCACATTTTACATTTTCAATTAGCACTGTAAACATGCACAGTCAGAAGCCTCTTACCTTTGCTATTTAATTATCCATCTGATTGCAGTTCAGATCAGTTCTTTATAAACCAATTTTGAGAAAACAATGCATCTATTTAAAAGCATAGCTTGTTTGTTCAAGTAGAAAGTTGACTAAATTCTCCCAGACTAGAAAGAGATTGGCATGTTTGTTTGTGCATATCAGATTATTTAATTGCAATACTGGGAATTATTCTGTAGATGTGAATGGATATCTAATTTATGTCACAAAGGAGAGATTATACTCTTAGGAGAAGTTATTTACTTACTCATTTTCCTAACTAGGTTTCCAAGCACATGAGAATTTCAAGTCAGGAAAGCATTGCCAACAACGCTCCACCAGAGACAACCAAAAAGGGATCATAAATGTCTGATTAGGTATAAATAATGATAAAACAGAGGTCTTTGGGAATATGATTACAGCTGTTCTAGCCCAAAGAGTTTTATATTCATATTAATCTAAGTAAATTAAAATATGCAAATTTTAATTTATGTACTAAAATAGGCTTCAGATGTTGCCACAAAATAAGAAAAATCAAGGAAAAAGATCAACATTTTAAAAATATTTTTTTTACAACTGTAAGGTTTATAGGTCCCCCTTCTCTGCATAGGTTGACAAATGCAATTCCCCTGTCCTCTAACTTAAGTGTACTCCCTGCAGGAACTTGTCTGAACTTGTTTGTCTATAGTTCTTACTGGAAATTCTAAGCTATCTATTCATGATCTTTTGAGGAAACACCTTATCAGGGTATCTCATATGTTCTTTTGTATTCATGCCCCCACCATTTTTTCTTCCTTATCACCACAGGAGACATATACAAATCTATGACTTATGGTGGCTTGTTTTCACTTGCATATATTCTGAAGTTATTTTTATGAAAAGGATTGAACTAAGAAATAGGAGATACAGAGCCTGATCATTGTGTAGTCTTGGATCAGTAACAGAATTCACTGGGCCTTTCTTCTCAGGTGTACAATGAAGAGGAACCTGATAGATAATCAACTTAAAGGTTCTCACAACACCAAAACTAGGTGACTTGCTACATCTTTGATTTGGGACCTCACACATTCCAGTAAGTAGGATACCACTTAGTACATTAAAAGAGAGTATGTGCTTCTCCTGGTAGATATAACCTAGACAAAAACAGTGGGGAACCAACATGCATAGAAAGTATAAACAAAAGAGAAGCAGGCAGAAAGGAATGCATAGAAGGAGCAGGGGGATGGAAGGAAAGAAAGAGGAACAGAAAAAAGTAAAGGTATGGAGACATTGGGGAATGACAGTTGGGAGATGGTAAAGTATGTACAGTTAAGCAAAATATATCAACTATAATTACAGAATACAAAATTTAAAATTTTTCACATGCATTTTTTATATGAAAACAAACATCTACCATTATTTCTTTACAGAAAACGAAGCAAAACATTTGGATACTGAAGATAACATTTTTTTAAATTAATGACATAAGTGTAGATTAGAACTTCTAAGTCCTATGGTAGTTCCATTTTCAGTCTTTTAAGGAATCTCCACAGCACTCTAATAGAGGTTAGACTACACTACATTCCCACCCAAAGTGTAAGAGGATTCCTTTTTCTTTATACTCTCACCAACACATGTTGTTTCTTGTTTTTTTAACATGGGCCATTCTCACAGGTGTGAAGTGGTATCTCCTTGTGGTTTTGATTTGCATTTCCCTGATGATAAATAATGATGAATATTTTTTCATCATCACTGTTCACCATTTGCAAGTCTTCTTTAGAGAAGTGCATATTTAGCTCTTGTGCCTACTTTTTGATTCGGATGTTTGCTTTCCTGTTGTTCAATTGTATGAGTTCTTTGTAGATCTTCAGTATCAGTCCCTGGTCAGATATATGGTATGAAATATTTTTCCCACTCAGTAGGGTGTTTCTTTTGGTCACTGTCTCTTTTGCTGTACAGAAGCATTTTAATTTGATGTAGTCCCAGCTGTTTATCATCTTTGTTTTTCTTGCTCCTAAAGATGAATCCACAAAGATGTTTCTGAAGTTTATATCATGAAGTGTTTTGCAGTGTTTTCTTCTATGTATTTTATAGTTTCAAGTCCAAAATCCAAGTCCTTTATTGATTTTCAGTTGATTTTTGTGTATGGTTTGAAATAGTGGTCTAATTTCATTCTTTTGTATGTAGCAGTCTAATTTTCCCAGCACCATTTATTAATTTGTTCTCACATACATACTCTGCTTCTTTGTCATATTTAAGTAGTCCATGAAAGTGTGGTCTTATTCCTGAGCTCTCAATTCTATCCCATTGGTCTGTTTTTGTTCCAGTACCATGCTGTTTTAATTTTTATGGCCCAAAAGTATGATACCTCATATTTTTCCCTTTTTCAAAAAGAGATTAAATTAAATCAGGAAGAGATAACACTCATCAACATATACTCACCCAATGAAGGAACACCAAAATATATTCAACAACTAATAACATCTTTGAAAACTGACATAAAAGAAAATACATATTCAACAACTAATAACATCTTTGAAAACTGACATAAAAGAAAATACATATGACATAAAAGAAAATACATATGTACTTCAACACACCACTCTCACCAAGGGACAGATCAACGAGACAAAAAATAAGCAAAGATATCAGAGCACTAAACAAGGATCTAGACCTCATGGGCTTAACAGACATATATAGAACATTACACATCCAAAAAACTGAGTATACAGTATACATCTCAAGTGCACATGGATCATTCTCCAGGATTGGTCACATACCGGGACACAAGATGAACATTAGCAGTTATTCTAAGATTGAAATCATACCAACTATCTTCTCTGACCACGAAGCCATCAAGCTAGAAATTCACCACGAAAAGAAAACAAGGAAATCCCCCCCACCAACACATGGAGACTGAAATCCACACTATTGGAAGACTACTGGACCAAGGAGGAGATCAAAGATAATGAGGAGATGAGCGATAATGAGGAGACAACTCTACAGAATATCTGGGACATAGCAAAAGTAGTTATAAGAGGAAAATATATAGCAATACAGGCACACATTAAGAAACAAGAAAGAACACAAAGAAACAACCTAATCTCACACCTGAAAGAACTGGAAAAAGAACAACAGGAAAACCCAGTAGAAGAAAGGAAATAATAAAAATCAAAGCAGAAATAAAAATGAACTAGAAGTTAAGAAAATGATCCAAAAGATCAATGAAACCAAAAGCTGGTTCTTTGAAAAAATAAACAAAATAGACAAACCCCTAACTAGGCTAACAGAGAAAAAACAGGAGAATACACAAACAGGATAACAAATGAAAGAGGACAAGTCACAACAGACACAGCAGAAATCAAAAGAATAATTAGAGAATATTATGAAAAGCTATATGCAAACAAGTTCAACAATATAGAAGATATGGACAAATTTCTGCAACTTTACAATCACCCAAAGTTAGATAAAGAAGATATAGAATATCTAAACAGTTCAATTACAAGTAGTGAATAGAAGGGATTATGCTCAGCGAAGTAAGTCAGAAGGCAAAAGAAAAATGGTTCCTCCCCTAGGAGGAATATAAGGGAACCAAATAAGGATCAAGGAAAGGAATAAGAACAATAATAATAATAATAACAATAAAGACACAAAAATCAAAAATGAAAAGATAAGGACAATTTGGGGACACTTGGTGGGGAGGGGGATGGGGGAGGGTTGAGGGAAGATGGGAACACGGGGACTGAGGTGATGGTGCACTGGTGATATGGTGATGGGGAATACATGGAGATTACAATTGATGTCAAATATATATAAATTAAAGAGAAAGATAGAATAAAAAAAAGATTTTATTTATTTATGCATACAAGAGCTGGGGTACAGGCCAGAGGTGTGGGGAGGTGAGCGGATTCACCAGAGACAGAGTGGGGAGCAGAACAGGAAGATTGACTGAAGTACACTGCTGAGGGGAACTGCCAGTGAAGCAGGAGAGATCTGCTGCGCCACGTGGGTCATCTCCCTGGCTGATGTGGAACTTGTGCTGCAGTGGCAGCACAAGCCCAACAGTGCAGCACTCAACCACTTGCACCACCAGGGAGGCCTATTTTCCCCTTTATAATCAGGAAAGTTTTGGCTATTGGGGGTTGTTTTTACTTATGTGTGGTCCCAAATGAATTTCTATCTCTTTGAAGAATGTCATCGAGATTTTCATTCAGATTGCATTGACTCTACAAATTCCTTTGAGAAAGATGGACATCTTGACAATGTTAATTCCTCCTATCCATGAGTAGGGAATATGTTTCCATTTCTTTATGTATTCTTCTATTTCTTTTATTTTTATAGTTTTCTTTGTCTAGGTCCTTCACCTCCTTTGTTAGGTTTATTCCCATGGATTTCCTGTTTTTGGGTTTTTGGGGTTTACTTGGTGAGATTGTAAGTGGAGTGGCTTTCTTAATTTCTTCTTCTTCTAGTTCATTATTTGTAAATAGGAAGGATTTTTGAGTGTTGTTTTTGTATCCTGACACTTTGCTAAACCGGTTTATAGTTTTAACTAGTTTTTCTGTGATATATTTGGAGTTCTCTTTATATATCATATAATCTATAAATAATGATAGCTTTACTTTTTCCTTCCTAATATGGATTCCCTGTTGTCTTTTACTTGCCTAATTGCTCTAGCTAGGACTTATAATACTATTGGTAATGGTATAGTATTGGTGAGAGTGGACATCCTTATCTTTTTTTTTTTTAAGATTTATTTATTTATGCATACAAGAGCTGGGATATAGGCCAGAGTCCAGGGAGGTAAGAGGATTCACCAAACATAGTGGGGAGCAGAACAGGCAGATTGATTGAAACACACTGCTGCGGGGAGCAGTGGGCAAGGCAGGAGAGGCCCGCTACGCTATGTGTGTCCCCTCCCTGGCCGGAGGCAGGGATTGAATTTGTGCTATAGTGGCTGTGCTTTGCTTCACAGTACATTGCTTAACCTACTGCGCCACCAGGGAGGCCCGGACATCCTTATCTTTTACCCAAACTTAGTGGAAAGGCTGAAATGACAATTTTAAATCTCTGTAAAATATTTGTGGAAGAACAAAGTTATTTTCTATTATGTTTTTACTAAGCTCTATATGATGACATATCATCATTAAAAAATTAGCACAATAAAAATTCTAGCATAAGACATGAGAGACAATAGACAAAAATATACCTCAAAGGGAAAGGAGATAGAGAAACACCATATTTAATTTTATTTTTTAAAAGGGCTATTGAATTTATATTTATTTATATATATTTGACATCAGTTATGGTCCCCGTGGGTGAGAAACACCGTATTTTAAAAGTGATTAAAATATTTTATATAAAATATAAAAGTGATTCAAATATAAATCATATTCCAACAAAAACCAAAAATGAAAAGACAGGGACAAACTGGGGATACTTGGTGGGGAGGGAAGAGGGAAAGGGTGGAGGGCAGACGGGAGTACGGGGGACTGAGGTGATGGTTCACTGGTGTTACAGTGATGGGGAATACATGGGGATTACAATTGATGTCAAATATATGTAAATTTTTAAAAAATTTATATTAAAAAAATATATAAATCATATTCCTGAGCTCAGATATCAGACATTATAATGGAGAACAAAAGAATAAATATGTCCATGTAAAATTGTTTAAGATTCTAACAAGCTACAAACACAAACTATAGTAAAAATTTAAGTACTGGAACTCAATAACTAAAACCATTACTGTACTAGAACACAAGCATACACACCTCTGCAGACCTGTGTTCAAGCACTGTGACATATTTACAAGGAAATACACTCTCAGCATTCATGGAATGACAGTGATCACCCACCACCACAACCAGAAGGAATTCGCTAGTAATGTCCCTGGAGAACAGTCATCCAAGTTCCTATATCAGTAATATCCACAGAATATAACCACTGCAGGAACTTCAGTGGTCAGTAAAAACCTAGTTCATCAAAGCACTTGCTTCTCAGTCAGTATGAGCTATTTAAAATGGTTTCCCACTCTCTAGACGTTGAAATACTACTTTACCCATAAAATTTTGGAGCCACAGGCCTCGAGCCAAGAGCCAGCCAGTAGCCCACTCCCCTTCTCTTCCCAACTTCAGTTCTGCTCTACAGCGCGAGGAGTCTGGGCCACAGCACGACATTCCAGCCTGCACAGCCAGTCCCACATACTCTTTGGTCCTAGGAGAGGTCCCAGGTGCACTTCACCCATGGGAGATATGACAACAAGAGAGACCCGACAGGCTCTGCAAGTAATTTTAGGGTTGCTTAGGGAGGTGATTATAGGGTCCTGGGTGGCTCAGAAGTATGGGTGAGGAGCTCTGTATAGCCCATAATGTCCCTTGCAAAGTGAAACGAGTAAGAAGGAAAATAGCAAACACCAGATGGTATGAGTCATATATGGGATATAGTGAAATGATCAGATAAAGACAAACTCAAAAACTTGCCCTTAAAAGAAGACCATAGTACTGATAAATGCAAAAGGGACAAGGAAGGGGCTGGAGGTGAGCATATAGTGGGGTATAGTGTAGACTATGGGTGCTTTGGAGATGGCAGTGTTATGGTAACATCACCAGAAGTGTGAGACCCTATATTTATAAAATACAAAAAAATTATAAACTAACTGAAATTGTAAACTAACTGAAAACAATTTTAAGAAAAAGAAAAGCAATATTGTTCTCCCCACTTTCCTAAAGTGGAATTGTTAAAAAAAAAAAGATGTTCCTTGACCTTATAGAATCTTCTCCTTATGGGCCATGGTCATCTGGAGAAAGGCCAGAGCAAGGCCTTTTAAATTAAGAGACCTCAAACAAGAGTACCTCTTACCCAAGGTCAAAGGGTGTTAATGTTGATTGACTTGGCCTTAATCTGGGTTAGCCAGAAAATCTACTCTACTATATCTCATATGCCAAGCAACCAGTCTGGATAGTATTATTTGTAATATACATAATAAAAATAGCCTATCTAAGTGCTAAAATTACTTCAGCTCAGGTGGTTGAATGACTTTGGTTTTAATACCATGGAGTCCACAGCCAGCACAAGAGGATACATATCTTTCAGCAAGAAAATCCCAGACACAACACAAATACTGCTGAAGAATAAGCACGCACAAAGAGAAACACTGTGAGCTGTTAATCAATGACAAAGCAGAGAGCAAGGTTTTTGTCCTAATTTCTTTCTTTACTCTCAGCCCATAAAACATTACGGGTCCTGGCTAACCAAAGGCAAGAAACCAAATTTAATGATGAAGCTTCCCTTTACTTCTCCTTTTTTCTAACATATCACCCAGACATAACTGATTTGTTTCCCATAGAAATACAGGAATATCCACTTTCCCAAGAAAAAGCCCTATAGTTTTATCTCCTCCATTCTACCATTAAACAATTTTTCCTCATATTTTCAGGCTTTTATCTAGTAGCTGTCAACAACAGAACTGCCTACCATGTACCAAAAAAATAGTGGAAATTATTAGTTGAATAGATCATCTGTCCTAGTTAGTTAACACTGAAACAGGACCCTGAGAGGCATCTTGGAACATCTGGAATATACGACACAGACAGCCACCTATCCAGCTGTGAAGCCTCTGTATAGACAGAGTACTTGCAACTAGATGAGAGAAGAAACTTGTCCATATGGGCTTATGGTGCAATTGAAGAGATAGAATCTGTGTAAAAGGAGTAAGTTTTAATAATGTGACAAAGTAAGACAACAGATAAGATCTTTTTCCTCTTGGTTTCTAGCGTTCTTCCCAAAGCCTCATCTGTCACTAGTTTTCCTTGAATTTTTTTTTTAAAGATTTATTTATTTATGCATACAAGCACTGGGGTACAGGCCAGAGGTGTGGGGGGTGAGAGGATTCACCACAGAGAGCAGGGAGC
>JAGFMF010011684.1:2908021-2947580 GCA_019455555.1 Galemys pyrenaicus
CCCGCTCTCTGTGGTGAATCCTCTCACCCCCCACACTTCTGACCTGTACCCCTGTGCTTGTATGCATAAATAAATAAATCTTTAAAAAAAAAAAAAAAATTTTTAAAAAGTCTGCAAATCAGCTAACACTTGTATATCAATATTAAATTTTCTAATTTCAACAATTACGCTGAGTGTATGTACACGAAAGTCTTTGTCTTTAGGAAATATACACTGAAATGTTTAAGGGGAGAAAGGCAAGATGTTTGCAGCTTATTCTCAAATGATTTAGAAAAAAAAATCATAAGAAAACAAATGCTAACACATGAGAAAATTACATAGCAAATGTGGTAAAATATTACCAATTGGTAAAATCTGGTTGAAGAATATTTTAAAGCCCTTTAGCTACTTTTGTAACAGTTTTCTAAATTTAAAACCATTTCAAAATAAGATGTTAAAAAAAACAACGGACCATTGTCTTGCTGCCCCTGGAACACATAACCCTCTCTTGCCACTCCATTCCCCAAGACCCCTCAGCAAGTGTAAAGGCTCACCATGCAGACCACCCAAGTCCAAAGTATTCAGCTGGCATGCAAACAGCTCCATAACCTCCCCCACTTCTACTCTCCAGACACCCACCCCCAGCAACATACACTGTGCACCCTCCCCATTGTTTCCTTGACCGACCTTCACATTTTCTGACTCTCAGGTCATTAAAGAGGCTGTCTCCTTTGCCTAAACTGTAACTCCTCTTTTCTTTTCTTTTTTTTTTTTTTTTTGGACACATGAACAAGAATTTTATTCACTGAAGAAATTAAGGTATTATAGCAAGTTGAGGGTGGAGTTATTTTATTTTCATAATGGTTGTTTATTATTATTTTTTATTTTTTACAATGTTTGCTTTCTTTTCTAGGTGTAGTCCCCATAGAATTCCCACCACCAATTCACCTGTGCACCGTCACCATAGTCCCTTGTGCTCTTCCTGTCCCTGCCTTAATCCCAATCCTTCCTCTTCCCTGCAGAATGTCTCTGATTTGTAGTTGTCTTTTTATTTGTTTTATTTTGTTGTGGTAGAACTCCTATTTTTCTAAAGGTAAACATTAGTCATATCCTTTCCTATTTTGAAACCCACTTCTTCCAAAATGGCTTCCCAGATTCACTGAATTGAAATTTCTCCACCTTACCCTGCCCTCCCAAGGCAGTCTTTTTATTCTATGTACAGTTTACTCCATTTAGCCTTGTATTGGCATTTTTATTATGTGTCTTTTTGCACAGGAGATTAGGAGTTTGTATGATTGTGGTCTTCATCTTTATACCCTCACCCCCTTTTGCATAATCTTGCATAAATTTTGTATTTCATAATCCAAAACCTTTGAGCTGATCAGCGGCATGGGCTGGCAGATGCCAGGAATACAAGAAGAAGGCACAACTCTGCAGACAGCACTAAACACTGAAGTCCTTACTCAGCATTCTCCCCATCTCCACAGCTCCCACCTCTGTGAGGAGCATCAAAAAAGGAATGACCATATATACAATACAATACTATTCAGCGATCAAAAAAGACAGATTCACATCATTTGCAGCAATATGAGTGGAACTGGGAGGGATGGTTCTAAGGGAAGTGAGCCAGAAGGAGAAAGATCGATACCAGATGGTTTCACTTACAGGTGGAATCTAGAGAAACCAAACAAAGGATCAGACAAAGACAAACTGTAAAACTGACCCTTGAAAGCAGACTGCAGATATGAGACATGCAAGAAGTGTGGGAAAGGGGGAGGAAGTGAGGAAGAGTAGAGAATGGGGGAGAAGAGTGCAATGGAGTGTGGTGGAGGACTGTGGGTACTGTTGGAAAACTATGGTGACTGCACCTGAGGGAGAAATCCTATAGTGTGAAAAAATAAACAAGGATGTTTAAGTAATTTAAAAAATAAAAATAATAATAAATGACATTGTGCTCAGTTACACCCTCCCTGGCTGGCCTTGCCCTCTAACAGTGCGCCTTCAGGAAGCTCCTGCTCCTTTTTCCCAGTAGTCTCGTCAGTCCCACAAGGCAGGCCTAGAACTAGTCGCACCGACCTCCCAGCATGCTCTCTGCTCAGAGTACGCAGGCCACTGCCTGTAGCGTGTAGCGTGTAAGGCGCCCACATCTGTGTGCTGGCTCTCCACCCTGAAGTTAATGCTTGAATATCTTTGCTTTTCACAATTTTAATTTTAATTCTCTTAATTTTAAGGAAAAAATATAAACCTTTGAGAAAGCTCACCAAAGAGATTATTAGTTAATTCCTTAAAAAGTTCTAAATATAAAGCAAAACAAGCCTACTTAAGAGAGATGGAAACTGACTTTCCTTTGCCTTTCAAGTCCTCTCTCTGCTACTTTTGCTATTCTAAAGATCCTGCCTCGCTCCTGGCGCACACACCACACACCTTCTCGCCAGATCACCACTCTGGTCCTGGTTCAGCCTCTTCCTCCGACTGACAGAGACTGAGGCTCAGGAGAGGTTGTGAGACTTACCCAAACTTGGTGGCCTTACCTTGTTAGCAAGTTTGTTAGCAGGTTTATTTATTCTACCTGAGTCTAGGACCAAAGTCTGAAATTGAGGGTTGCTCGCATAGTTTTAGCAAAAAAGTAGATGAAATCCTTAAGAAAACAGGAGAAAATTATAAGGCCATGGTTGGGGGTGTTGGCAAAAGCTGCACATAGGAGACACGTATAGTTACGTGTAAGTTATCCTATAGCCCAGAAATGTGTCTTTCCATTAAAACTACAGGTGACTACTTCCTAAAACTTATTTTATTGTAAGGGAAATAACCTACAAAACAGACTAAGCCTCTACTTGCAGAGAATTTACCGGAATTATATGTTACTTTTCTAATCTTGCAGTAGTTAAAAAATTCAGAGACTTCCTGAACAAATTATTTCTTCATCTGTAAAATGGGAATATCAAAATGTTACCATCTATATCATGTAAGATTGTAGTGAGAATTGGGTGAGATAGCTATAGTATATCTAGTAAAGAGCCTCATAGCCATCAATAATCAATAAATGATAAATGTTATTCTGCTCATACATTACCCAGTATGCTCATCCACTTTGCCCTCAGAGATAAACCATATAAATAATCCTGCTACCATGACCTAAATCATTTGGCTAAAAGCCTCATATTTTTTTGCTATTTGTATACATAATTCTGGAGTACATGCAATACTTTATCCTCATTCTAAGCAATAATGATCAAAATCACAAAATCTTTCTCATGCACATTAAATGCATAGGCAGTTACTAAATTTGAGGGGTCCATTCCTATGAACTAGCACCTAAAATTAAATCAGGTATCACTAGAAGTATGCTGAGTTTACTTTGGGAAACACTTTGCAGAGCTAATCTCAAAATCTTAATCGGTTTCATTTATCTATTTTTTAAAGATTAATTTATTTATGAATACAAGAACAGGGGTACAGGCCAGAGGTGTGAGAGGTGAGAAGATTCACCAGAGACAGAGTGGAGAACAGAATAGGCGGATCTACTGAAATACACTGCTGAGGGCAGCAGCAAGTGAGGCAGGAGAGATCTCCTACACCATGTGGGTTCCCTCCCTGGCTGGGGATTGAACTGCTGCAGTGGCTGTGGATGCTTCACAATGTGGTGTTTAACCCCTTGCACCACCAGGGAGGCCCTAAATCTGTTTCATTTAAAAGAAATGCACTTTGGAGAGCTCCAGGGCTACCCTTCCCTCAGCACCTCCCTGCAGCACTCTTAAGGCAGCCCCCTCAGCATCTCTCTCCAGCATGATGGGCAGGGTCCAGCTGTCTTCCAGCTTTATCCTCATGTCTCCTTGCCCCAAATCTGCAATGAAGTCCCATCTTGGAATAAATGCAAAGGGTTAACTGTGCTCTGGAAAGACCTGACACAAACTCACAAACTCGCCCATGCTTGTCTCCCCAGCACATTTCTTACCACACTGGAAACCTGGCAGCAGCTGTAATGAATATAAGTCAGGCAGTTTTTGCACCTGCTAATTCCTTTGCTTGCAGCGTGCTTCCCAGATCAGGGCTCATTCCCTCACTTTGGAGGTCTTTGCCAAATGTTTCTCATTCTGCTTACTCCTTTCTCTCTCTCTCTCTGCACACATTGCTTTGTTTTCTCCTTAACGTTTATCAATGCCAAACATTAAATGAAGGGTTCCTGCCTTTGTTTAATGTCTGTCAAATACCCATTTGTCTAATTTTTACATCACTGTCTCACAATGCCTGAAATAATACAGGTACCACTCAACAAACATTTGTTGATCACAGGCATGAATGAATGTGCAAACAATGGTGATGAGAATTCTTTGAAACAAATTCAGTTTGAGTTTTCTCCAGGACTTATAGAGCGGGCAGTAAGAAATGTAAACCTGGATTTTAGGAGAGGACCGTAAAAAGCAAAAGCAACCAAAGACTAAACCCAAAGACCCACCCACCAAAGTCCTCCAAAGTGTGACAGAAAATTGAATAGAAGTTAACTGGACAGATAGACAAAATAGAGCTCAGAGATGATGCAGATAGTAAAATTTTCATTCCAGCCTGTAATAACAAGCAGCTCTCTCACCAAGCTTTATGTTTAATATGTGAAAAGTAACTAAGTAGAATTTTAAAATTTCAGCAGAAGTGTTTATGAACAGAAAGACAGCCAAAACAGAGGTTCAGGGCCTCCCTGGTGGCGCAGTGGGTCAAGCAACATACTATGAAACAAACCGCAGCCACTGCAGCACGAGTTCAATCCCTGCTGCTGGCCTGGGAGGGGACCCACATGGTGCAGCAGACCTCTCCTGCCTTGCCCGCTGCTGCCTTCAGCAGTGTGTTTCAGTCAGTCTGTCTGTTCTGCTCCCCACTCTGTCTGGTGAATCCTCTCACCTCCCGCGACTTTGGCCTATACCCCAGCTCTTGTATGCATAAATAAATAAATCTTAAAAAAAAAAAAAAAAAAAAAAAAACAGAGGTTTAAAGATGGAGAAAATAATGAAATGACACTTCACAAACAGAGGCTCAATTTACATCTCTACTTTGATTCATAACTTTGTATTTCTTTACACTGAGACTGAGTTCCACCATGACTTGCTCTGAGCAGTGAGTATTAGTAAATACGACATGAATAGAGCCTTGAAAAGTGCATGTGTTGTCACCTCTGCTCTCACACTAGTAGGCTGGCCTACTTTGGGACCCTAGCTACCACCATAAGGCCCTGGAGCAGCCTGCTGGAGGGCTGAGAGCAGGGAAGAAATCCTCCTGTTCAGTGTGTATGCTGAGCCTTCCCAATAAAGACCTCTTAGCCGGCCTCTCTGGTGGCGCAAGGGGTTGAGCACTGCACTATGGGGCTTCCACAGTAATTGCAGCCCCAGTTCAATCCCTGGACAGAATCCCTGCTGACCCACATAGCGCAGCAGACCTCTCCTGCCTTGTCCACTGCTCCCCTCAGCAGTGTGTTTCAGTCCATCTGCCTGGTCTGCTCCCCACTCTGTCTCTGGTGAATCCTCTCACCCTCCGCGCCTCTGGCCTATAGCAAAGCTCTTGTATGCATAAAAAAATAAAATATTTAGAATTTTTTTAAAAATCCATTTAGACTGCCAGCTAGCGACTCATGCATAAGTAAGGCCAGCTAAAATACTCAGAATCTAACTCTGGTAAGCAGAATTCCCCTGCCTAACCAGGAGACTGGTGAAAACAGTAGAAGGTTGTCATTTTAAGAAACTATGTTTTGAAGTACTTTGTTATACTGCAACAGCTAACTGATATAATTTGGATAGTTATCCTCCAAATGTAACCGAGATTAAAGGTACAAGTTGGGAAGTGGGAAAGAGGTCTCCCTAAATTCAAATTCAAGATCATAATAATAAAGTACTTTCTCTAAAAATTCAAGAGTTAAGGTGACAAACTACCTAAGTAAGAGCGATCTTAATCTTCTGATTAAAGATTTCAAATAATTTGTAAACAACAGGATTATGAGGAAATATGTTCAACGTAATTGAAATTCAAAGTTGAATTATTAGTGTCACCTTAAGTTATAAAAGTGGAATGAGACTTTATAAGCATTAATGTTGTATATCCACTAGGTCATTGGTTTTCTTTGTGGGCTCCAATAAAAAAATAAATAGAACCACACACATTCTCTTCATCCTTCAGTAATTCTATGCTGGCCTCATCACAGGGGACTTCTTTTCCATGGCACTGGAGTCAATTTTCATTAGAGAAAGCTATTCCTTCTTTCATCTTCAAAAAGTTGACAACCCTCCTGTGCAATTACTAAATTCACCTAGAGAACTATAGCTAAAATAAACCAACAATAATTTCCTTCTATTCAGACTTTTGTACTGACATAGAACTACCTTTCTGCCCTTCCAAGGTTAGCCTCCTTTCTTTACATAATTCCCAGGAGATCTGCACTACTGCAAAACTTTCACATTAGAGACCAGAATACGAAGCAGACATCAAGGGATTCATATGCTGTTTGAAGAGTCTTTCTCACACCCACAACCTCATACCTGGCAGAGGCAACAATTTCCCTTCATGTACAATCCCTTCTATGTTCTAGTCCATAAGCATATACATCTTTGTATGAGAAGAAACTGGGCCAAACTGGGAACCGTATTAAACTACAATAATAATATGCATGTGTAGAGCCCTCTTTTATACTTAGTCTCATATGTTCCTCCTGTTCAGTGTCTTAGTCTGTTCAGGCTGCTATTGCAAAATTCCACCAACTGTGTGGCTTATAAAGAGAGGAAATGTATTCCTCACAGCTCTGGATGCTGGAAACCCAAGATCAGGGTGCCAGCATGATTGGATGAGGGTTCTATTCCAGGTTGCATATTTTTCATTATTTCCACAAATGGAAGGAGCAGAGGAACAAGAGAACTCTGTGGGTGCTCTTCTATAAAGTCTACTAACCCCATTCACTAGGGTCCTGTCCTTACGATCTAGTCATTTTTTAAAGTTTCTACCTCCCACTCCTATCATGCTGGGTGTCAGGATTTCACATGTGAATCTGGGAAGCACTCAAACATCCAGCCTAAAATATCATGTGGTAAGCAGAGCCTGGATTCTTATCTGCCTTAGACAAGCAAGGAAACCGAGACTGTGGGTTGGCAACATGACTTCTCTGAGGTCTACTTTCTGTAAAGTGGGCTAAGTCAAAATTGAAACCCAAACTCAGAGTCTTTTTCTGCACACTATGTTCCTGAATAATACAACGTTGGGGGGCAATTTTCACAAAAAATGATATCTATGTAAAAAGAAAAAGAACAGACAAGAAAAGAAGGAAGATGGACATTTACATTTACACTGATGAGAAAAGTAACTAGAAATTGGTAACATTTCTGGAACATTCTACAGAACACAAAAGAAATATGCATAATTTTACATCATGTTATGTATTGATAACAATAGCACAACAAACACCAAGGTGATGAGTCCCACACAACTTTACTTGACAATCACATTTTCACCTCCTCTTAATGTTCTAGATGTGCTATTACGGGCTGTTTATTATGTATTTTACATTGGCTACTATAATAAATTCTTCTTTATCTAGAATATTTTTAGGAGAGAGTGTTACAGATAATTGAACATGCAGGTTAGCTGAGACTACTGAACAAAGTGACATCTCATTTATTTTAGAGTCTGCCCAACTTTAAAGCTCTGAGAGAGGATTTGACAAACTTGCTCTGTGAAAGATCAGATAATAAATTCATGAGTCCTTATGGATCATGTGGTTACTGTAGTGACTATTCAACTCTACCCATCTGGAGTAAAAGCAGCAGTAGATAATATATAAACAAACCAGTGTGACTATGTTCCAATAAACCTTTATTTATAAAAACAGATTTGGCCCACCGGCAGTTTGCTAAACCCTGTTCTAAAACAGAACTCTCACTCAGAAAGAAAAAATTCACTCATACCCTTTTCTACTCAGGGGAGAGAGAACTGACGACCTGGGTGAATGTATATTTTCTTACATTATATAAAACTTTCAGAGAGCAGGCTGTTTTCTTGCTTACAACATAGTAAAAGAGAAGCAGAAATTTCAAAGCAGGGATGATAAAGCAGGTCCTTGTAGTGAAGGCAAGGAAACTGAGTCTGTGGGTTGGCCACATGACTTCTCTGAGGTCTACTTTCGGTAAAGTGGACTAAATCAGAATTAAAACCCAAATTCAGAGTCTTTTTCTGCACACTATGTTCCTGAATAATACAATTTTGGGGGGCAATTTTCACAAAAAATGGTATCTATGTAAGAAGAAAAAGAATAGACATATTCTTTAGAACATAACCAGAGGATGGAAACAGCAAAGCAATCTGGACTAGCAAGGTTAGGCACAAAGCACTCTCCCTAAACCCCTTAATATCATCTCAGTGATCTTGAGTCAGTATCACTTATAGCAAAGTTTTGGTCTTGATGCTCCTAATGATGATGCTGAGTCCTAATGATGACTCTAAGTCGCTAAAGGAAAGATTCCCTTTACTCTCTTTAAAACAGACATGCATGTAGATGCATTTGGAAATACTCATAAAAACTAGCTACTAGATGTTTTGAAACTGACCCAATAAATTTCAGTTATCTAGAATATACACTTTGTAAAACAATCAATTCCCCAGAGAGTACTAATAATACAAAGAAAAGAAAAGCATTTATAAAGTACTTACTATGAGGCTTCTATCATTCCAAGTGTTTTATATATATTAATTTATTTAATAATTACAACAACCCAAGCAGGCAGGTACTATTATTCTCTCATTTTTCAGATAAAGAAATTCAAGTAGAGGGAGATCAAATAACTTGTCTAGAGTAACATAACATTATATCATAGATGAACCATCTTATTTAAAAGACCATGAAATCCTGGGGCCTCTCTGGTGGCTTCTGCAACCACTGGAGTGCCAGTTTGAGCTCCAGCCAGGGCAGGAACCTACTTGGCACAGCAAGGACCTCTCCTGACTCACCCACTGCTCCCCTCAGCAGTGTATTTCAGTCGATCTGCCTGTTCTGCTCCCCACTCTGTCTCTGGTGAATCCTTTCACCCCCATATCTCTGCCTATACCCCAGTTATTATAAGCAAAAATAAATAAAACCTTAAAAAAAAAGACCATGAATATAAGAGCTATTTAAAATTTCTACTAAATTAATATAATCTTCAGAAGCCAACAATTGAGACATGTCAGTGTCTTTCAATGCCTCAGGATAAAGAGTCTAAGTGTTTATTTTAGTTCAGTTCCACCTAAATAAAAAGGCTGTTTGGATGTTAGATTTTTATTCTTTTGCAGCATTGCATTAAAATTGTTTTTGGAATGAGCTAGGGAAATAAACAACAAGTAAATGGAGTTATGGGAAAATTATTTTAAGCACTCCTAAGTCAATCTGATAAATATGAGGATGTGAAATAAGTTAATCCTTCTATTTCTTAGGTCAGGATATAGAGACTAAACAGATTTTTATTTGTTGTCTTTATTTTTCAAATAGCTTAACTGTAAATTTGGTTTGCACAAAAGGAAAGTAATTTGGTCATTAAAATAACTGAGGTTACTATTGGCTTAACACCCAACAAAAATATTCAACCCTAATATATCCAGCATAAAGAACTAAAATCAGGTTATGATGTGTTATGAAAGAAAATTAAGTTTGTGGAGAGATTTTTTAAATAGCAATGATCTGAGAAATATTTTTGGTTACTGAGTAGGCATCTGTGCTCTTTTTTAATCTGTCATACAAATAATTTTGCTAATCTCTAGACATTCCAAGTGGAGAAAAATCTTTTAGCTTCTAGAAAATAGAGAAGCCATGAACCAAACTTATGTTCATTCCATTATTTGCTCAAGTTCATACAAGAAACAGTTCTTCAAAAGCTATGTACTGCCTTCATAGCAGTTTTCCCCAATAATAAGTTAGCATTCACTCTGAAACTTATAAAATACTCAAAGAACTACAGAAACTAGGTAAGTTTTGTCATTTTATCATTTTTTGCCAGTTTTCGTTTCCCCTACCCTTTTCTAAAATGATAAAACAAGGACTTCAAATACCTAACACAGAAGAAGGCTATGTGGGGTGAGAAATATCCCATTATCACTTTTGACATTATAAGACATAAATATTAAATCAATAACAGTCTATAATAATTCTCAGTTAAATTTCAATAGTCTTGAAAAGTTAGTAACATGGGTTTAAGAATTTAAAAATAAAATATTCTTCATTTTTTCTAGATGATAAAGGTTATAGTTTTTTTAATTTAACTTTTACTTATTGGTTAAATGCTATGTAGGCATATTAGAGGACAGAGAAAAGGAAAAGAAGGGACAGGAAGAGAAGGAATGACAGTATAGCAAAAAATGGCTTCATCATCAAACCAACTTTCTATGTTTCTTAGACACAAATATCAGAAAGTTCCACTCATATATGGTATATAGAGAAATAAAGTAATGGGTCAGACAAAGCCAAACTAAAAACAATGCATAGAAATCTGACGGTAAAATTGCAGCTACCAGAGAAGGCCAATGGACTATGGTGGAGGCCCCGGTGGTGGGTGTGGTATGCAACACACATTTGAAGAGGTGTAAACCTGTATCACTGAATCATATACAGTGCTGGAAACTAACGTTATCTCAACAAAAACAAAAAATTGAAATGAATACAAAGAATATTCCTTGTAATACACTGGTGCAGTCACTATGGAAAATAGCCTGGAGGTTCCTCAAAAAATTAAAAATAGAACTGCCATATGATTCAGCAATGCTACTTCCAGGTATATAGCTAAAGGAAACTAAATCACTATCTCAAAGAGATATTTGTACCCCCATGTTTACTGCAGCATTTTTCAACCCAAGTGTCCATGGATAGATAAATCAAGAATGAAACTGTGAGTTACATATTACTCAGCCATAAAAAAGAAGGAAATTTTGCTATTTGCAACATGAATGACCTTTAGTGTCCATTGCTTGAGAGCAGAATACTAACTGAAATTAGTGAAAGAAAGACAAATGCCATATAATCTCACTTACATGTGAAATCTAAAAAAAGCTGCTTATAGAAGCAAAGAGTAGAGTGGAGGTTGCTAGAGGCAGAGAGGTGCAAGAAAAGGGGAGATATTGGTCAAAAAGTAGAAACCTCCAATTATAAATGGATAAATTTTGGGGATCTAATGCACAGCATGGCAATTATAGTAAATATTATATAGTTATGTACTTGAAACTTGACTAAAAGAGTAGATTGTAAATGTCATCACCACCAAAACTAAAAAAAAAAAAAAAAAAAATGGTAATTATGTGACACCAGGTAGGTATTAGCTAAGTCTATGGTGGTAATCCTTTTCCAATATCTGTATATCAAGTCAATACCTTATAATCCACAAGTTCACACAATATTTATGACAATTTTATCTCATTAAAGCTGGACGGTGGGGAAAGAAGGTCATTGGCATTCTTTCATTACTACGAATATTTTTATCTAATCACAAAAGGCATAAGAAAGCCAGTACAATAGTCCCAATTGGCAATTTTCAAGCTTCTCTACTAAACAAACTCCTTTATTTCCAGAAGGTTCTCTCAAAAAATTGCTGGGTGGGTGTAGGATCCATTCCACTTTATTTGCGTCATTTATTGCACTTAAAGCTATGATTTAATTTTTTTTTAAGTTTCTATATATGGTACAACTGTTTCAGCCTAACCAATATTGTCAAAGGAAATAATCAAATTCCTAAAAACAGTACACCTAAGCAGATAAAATATAGCAGATAGTTGTGGTCAGTATTCCAAAAATCAAGATAATCTTCCCAAATAGAACCAGTTAAAAAGTTAGGGTCAAAATTACTGACTGAACTTTCTAAACCATTCAAAAAGTCATTTTGACCGTTCATTTTAATCCCGGTATAAAAAAAAATAAAAAACCTGAGACTAACATCATTTTAAAATTTTCAAGATTATCCCATTAAATTTAGTAAAGAAAGTCAAGATAGGCATAAAAAATCCAAACCACCCCAGCAATAAAACTTCATCATTAACAGTTCTAAATGTAGACACTGAAGCAAAACTCACCGATTGGCTTAGTGCTATATCTAAGTAGAAGGAAAATTCGGGCACAAGCTTAGCCAACAAGAAAATCCATCCTGTTTGACCAAAGCATCTTAGAAAGCTTTTAAAGTTAAACTACTCCACTAGAAATGTATGTGACTCTTTCCATTTTAAAAATTGATAATTTATAACACTAATTACCATGCAGATAAAAGCTGTAATAAGTGACATTTATATAGCACTAAGAAGTTTATTATGTATGGTCTCACATACAAGACCGCATTTACTTGTCACAGAGTATTACGTAACAAACAGATAAGGACTGATAAAAGGACAAAAGGCTTTGTAACTTTTCCAGTTCAAACAGTAAAGACTCTCTTTGCTATAAAAGCATTCATTCAACATCGGGAATATGCTTTTAGAAGTAAAGAAGTTGACTAGTACAATGAGCTCCTGTAATAATGATGTAGAGCTGTGTAGCACATTACAAATGAATCATTAAAATCTTCTTTCACAAGTACTCTCTCCTTGTGGTGCTGATAGTCACCAGTACAGTAAAACACCAGTAACTAACCATCATTTTCATTTCACGGACATAGAGAGTGAGACTTAGAAAAACTTGCTGACTTGAACATGGTCCCACTGACTGCAGCGATTATTCACTAAGCCCCTCTGCTTCTTGAAATTGGACATCAGAGGGACATAATTTTGGCTAGTAACTAAAATAACGAGAAATTATATGACCTGCATTATTACATAATTGAAATGGAATCATTGTTTTTAAATTAAATGAAATCTCTGCTCCACCAACTGGTAGTAGCACACCTCACAGAAAGAAGCGAATTATGTAAATCTCCAGCATTTAACTCTCTGTGGTGTGTTGGGGGTGGAGGGTGTTTGTTTTTTGGCCTTACTTTCTTAAAATATGCTCAGGATGGGACAGCAACTCTTGCCAACACCAGCTAGGAATAATTAAATTCTTGGGCAAGAGTAAGCAACAAGATTAGTTCTGTATATAACACTGGGAAAATGTCTTGAGGAAGAGCGAGCCTTTCCAAAAGCAAAATACACCATATAAAACACTGAAAAATGTAATTCAATCAAGAAATATTTCTTTCGATCTGGATTCAGGTCATTACTTTAGTAGGTAGTGTTAATAGTTTCCATATGCCAATGTGTATTTATGAACACATGCACACTCATGATGTAATACATTCCTTTTTGGATACATCTTTTGTCAAATCCATCTGTCTATAGCAGATATGCATATTATTACAGAGCCTTATCTGCAAAAGAATTTTCACCATCAGACAAAATGACTTTAGACAATAAAGAGCAGAGGGGGAAAGATCAGCTACTATTCTTTGAAGATATTTCCTTTCCCATAATGCCTTGCTCACAACTCTCCGCCTTAAGGGACCCCTCTACTCCCTCTACTATCCCTTTATTTAATGTCCCGCCCTTCACAAGAAAGAGGTATCTGTGACAACTCACAAAGAACTGGAAAGATGCATTCCAACAGGAAGCACCAGCACAGGATGTCAATACTCCCAGTATACACCCAGCAGCATTTCCCGGAGTCCTACTCCTAAACACCTCTGAATCTGATTACCCTTTGGCAATTAAGCATAAGTGCTTTGTAGCTGATTCATCTCAGTAAGAGAGCTCAAGCCATTTACTATAAAGAATGAAAGCAGAAAAAAGTGGGAGAGAATGTGACAGCTGCGTCAAGAAAGTTACACTGACCACAAGAAGAGGAACGTGGTTAGAAGTCAGAAGCTCCTTCAGATAAAGCAGCTTTCACCCCCGACCATTTCTTATGCTAGATGCACCCAACCGGCCATGAGGGATGAGATTACATTCCTATAATAGATGCGCTACTTTCTTCCACTAATACAGTTGGTTAGGAATGTAGAACAACGAATGAGTCGACTATTACTATTATTGTCTGTGGCTGTTGAAACTCATTTATGAACTGTTTTGTCTGAATAAAGGAACCTACATTATTTCTTCATAAAGTGAATGTGTTTCTAAAAGAATGTGTTAGAATTACATTTATTTAAAAATTTAAAATTTTTACATTTCTTTAAATTACATTTTCTATACATTTGGTTAATACAGAAAAGGATTCTGTGTTGATTTTTTTTCTTCCTTTTTAGGAACCTCCTTAGTGTGACCTGAAATGGATCATATTTCACAAAGTGAAAATGTTTTAATAAAATTTGCATTTCCACTGTGACCTAAACAAAATTTTGCGAAAACACAACTCACATTTCTCTCCCACCGGCTAAATCGCATCCATCATTTAAATACTTGCAACCAAAACAAACTCCTCTTGAATATAAAAATAATATTTTTATAGTCATTGGCAAGTAATCACTAAACTTACGACAAGTTTTATCTCTGACAAAGAAAGCTGTGATTTAAAAAACTGTTCAAATGACATATGCTAGAGGTCTATATATAACACAAATATATACATCTTTACCCACAACTCTAAAGAGGTAAAATGAGAGGAAAAGCAAATTGGAAAACAGTCCAAGATTATAAGAAATTACCTAGCTTTGTGCTATATAAAGGAAAAGTGCAAAGAATACTTAGGAGGAAGAAATATTATTTCTAAGTACCAGCTTCATTGACAAAAGCCTCCTCTTCGCCCCCACCAACTTCCTTAGGGTAGGTTAAAAAAAATCAGTAATGATTTGAAAGTAAAAAATGAACTGCTTATACTAACCATCTATACTGAGTATTCATTTCATCCTGCAGTATATGCTATAGAAGGAAATCAAATGCTGCTTTTCTATTTCCAGTTTCTCATTTCAATCTACACCAGCTTTATCTTAAACCTTGTCAGCAACAGAAGTCACTCCTGCCCCCGCCTCCCAACCCCCCAGCAATAAAACAAACCTAACAGTGGCTTCCTTGGGAGAATTTGATCTGCTCCAACCACAAATTCCTCCACATTATTTCTTCTATTATGATTGTGTCTGTGTGTGTTTAATGTACTTCATATAAGGCTTTTATAAACAAGCTGGTGATTTCTCATTCAGCTGTCCAACACCTAAACAGAACCACCAAGGAGCATGTTTATACATATAAAATTTTTTTAGTTATCCCTAAAACATAAATTAGCTTCAGATGACAATGAAGAAAAGTATTATTGTCATCATATTACATTTCTCCTTCTTCTGAGTTCTAGTTGCTGTGTACCTATGTCCTGAAAGGATCGATTATCATTTGCTGCTCCCCCGCAGTGGGACAGTAGAGGTGGGAAATCTTGAAACTTGCCTGGCTCAGTGCTCTTTCAGTCCTTGCTTTGAGAGCAGCCGTCTGTTTTAACCCGCTAATGTTGGGCCTTTATCACTTTACTGACATCATAAAACAAACAGGGCTAACAAATGCATTGAACAAGCTCCTTCAAAACACAGCGTGACTGTGTTTCATGACAAAAAAGAAAAAAAGAAAAAAACCTGGCATAACCCTGCCAGGTCTTAGAAGCTTTAAGATTAATTGCTTTGAACTTGATACATAATAATACAGCACCTTAAAAATTAATCATCTGCTAATTCAGTATTTTCTAATTACAATACTCCCTCTCAGGGCATGTAATTAATTTATTGAGTTTTTTTTTAAAAAGTAGGATTACTCACACAGTCTTGAAGATGCAATGTCAGCTATTTAGGACAGAAACATCCAAGGCCGTGTTAGAACTCAATTACGAATACATATGCGTTACAGCAGGAACTGGCAGGCCTCTGGACTACGCAGCTATAGGACTCGTGTTTCTCGTACGTTGGGCTATAATTTATGAAACTGAGCCCCAGATCCAGCCAATCATTTAGCTCCTCATAACAAGTCTAACTGGCTCTGGAAAGCTAAAAGGGCTGCACTAGAACAATGAAGATGAGATATTCCACACAGTAATCTGCTTATCTGGAATCACTTTCCCTCGAAAGGCCAGAGAAAAAGCACAGCTCTGTCATCTGAGGGAAGGACAAATGACCCCAGGAAAATGCGACTCTACCTGGAACAAGAGCTTTTCCTGGCTTAGTAATCCCAACCGCAGGCATTAAAGGACTCAGGCGACTTCTGGAAACGGAAGGACAACTACAGCAGCAAAACCTGAGGTAATTTTCCTCTTATTTTTAATTTTAGTAGGAATGATGTGAAGTCAAAAGGATACACATTCAGTCACTCTGGCAACTAGGTATGTTTCAATTTTATGTTACTTTTTCCCACTGGAATCTTCTGTAGAATCATTTTTTATTAAATTTGAGTAAAGGGGGGCTTATGGACCTGAAATAAACTTGAAATCAAAATGATCATTTATGAAGGAAAAGAGATAATTTCCCAGAAGAGGTTTCTTTTCGGAGGGATGCCTTTTCATCCACCCACAGAAACAAGAATAAAAGGGGCTTAGACTGGGAGGACAGAAAAGAAAGAACTATACTCAAAGAGTAAACTGGGAAGATAGGTTCCTGTTCAGTATACTACTCTGGAGCTTGGCTCTTAGGTCACAGAAGAATAAACCAGAATGTCCCAGGGTGGGATTGTTATGACCTGAGAATTGACAGAGACCCTGAGAAACAGGTTTTTCTTGTTCTCTTTGCAATGTTTTCCTTATTTCCCATTACATGTTGAAGTGCTGTTTCTACCAACTAATTATTATATCTTAACTCCAAATTTGTAGTTATTAAAGGATCTGAGGGAAATATTTTTAAGTCAAAAGAAGTGACTAAAATAGAAAAAAAAATGGAATTGACATTACAAGTAACCCAACACCACCCTTAGATATTTGACACTAAAGATAAAGCCTTCCATTTCTTCAACAAATTTTGCTCCAAATACATTAGCAAGAAAAAAATCTTTGTATTAAACTTCTAAATAACTAAATCAATCAACATGCTTGCTGAGTGACAATAGTACCTACACAATATTCAGATCATGTTAGTTTTATTGCTCCCTGGAAGAAGCTGGGAAGCATGCTTTGTTTAGTGATAAACAAACAGTAACAGAACATAAACATAAACAACAGTAACAGAAGATACATTGCACCACTTTTTGTTTGCTGTAAATAACTGACTGAATTCAACTTGATATTTGAGAGAAGAAAAACATGGCAGTATATAGAGAACAGGAAAAAGTACCCATTAGCATTTTCCTCCCAAGGTTTGTTCTTTGAATTGTCCCATTTGTGACTAGCCAGGGAAAAATACTTCTTCTCTGTTTAAATATTCCTTATTTAATCAAGCCTTTGTTTATTTTACAGTGCTGCTGCCTACAGTGTCTATGTAAGAAAAGAAACTTCTGAGGAAGCCAGGTTGCTAAAATTGTTGTTCTCTTTATTCAAAGATAACATGGGCTATCTAGTCTGAAATGGAAAAAGAACTCTTAAGGTAATATTATCATTGAATTCCCAACACACAGAACTCCCATAGTAAAATTCCATTAAAATCCCCCTGAACTCACATGTTTAAATCTCCATTTGTCAAAAGACAAGGACAAGAACACTCTAAACTTAAGTATTTAAGTCATTTTATATGTATTTTATTTCCAAACACTTCAGAAATAACCATCTCATCAACCAAGAAATTGGCCACAAAACATCCAGCAAATCTTTGAGTTAGCTTTCATGCCTTCTGTAGTCTCTCCATTAGCATATGCCAAGGTCCAGACTGACTCCTAGGTCCCTGAGACTTAAAAACTCTAAAGATTATGTCTGACTTAACTTGAAGGTGTTTACCTCTTAGCAGATAATGTTCGCCCCAAAACACATTCGTGATGAGAGCCTTCTAAAACACCAGCACTGCCTTTTCTCCTGTGATAATAACCATAATAAATGTGATAACCTGAGATGTGTTACTGCCACGTTGCAATTTGGGGAGGGGGGGGTAGATTTAGATGGTACCTGGAACAGTCACATGGCAGGGAAAACTTCTCACTGAAACAAAAGAAGTGATGTCTCAGTATGATCCAAGTTGGCCCAATTATGTTATTTAATGTTTCCTTTACCCTGTTAAAAGCAATGCACTGGAGAAAACTGAAAAACACATACACCAATGTTATAGTCTTTTTTGTTGAAAATTGTTCTTGTGATATGTTGGAGTCTGCTTATAGTACACATCATTCTGAATTCATCAGGTGTTTATATTCGTAAGCTCTGGTAAGAGAAACTATCTCTGTCATTACTATCAATTAATATTTGTTGACTGTCACATCAAGCATATCTAAGAAGCTCAAGGTTTCCAAAGGTCACTCAAATCCTGAATTTGGTTCATACTCATTTCCTTAATCTTAATCTCTCAGACAAGAATTAAAATGATCCTGATAAGAGGAAAGGAGCTCAGGAATGCAAACCCTTTTCTGAACAAAATTTGTCAGTAAATCTCAAGTAGCAGAGAGCTATGGTTGACTGAAAAGTGTCCCTAACCCTGGGTGAAGTATGATTTCTAGGCCCATAAGCTAATTTGATCTTCCAGCAGTTTATAGAGCCAAAGGAGTCACTGATAAGAAATGATCAAACCCACCACACTAGCATGTCAAGCAAGTTGTGCTCTGCAGGTATTCACTCCATTCCAGGTGACATGGATAAATAGCTCTGTTATTTGCACAATGCTGGACATCTCCTAGATCTGGGGCCCAGTTCCCTGAGAGGTAAATGCTGACAGTTCAAATGCTTTCACTGGGAGCCAGCATCTTAGGATGGAAAAAGAAAAAAAAAAAAAAAATAGTGACTTAGTAAAATATCATGTTAACAAAGCAGAGAGAATGTTTTTCATTTAAATAAAAAGGCATGGGTATTAGAGATGTGTGTCTGTGGTCACTGTAGGGATTAAATAAATACACACTCTTGGTTCAAATACTTTATCTGGACATGTAGACTTCAAATTCAAATTTGCTTTGGCATATGAGGGAAATACTTAATGGTTTTGATTTGTTTTTTTAATTCAGTGTCTCCCAACACCATGAAAGTACAAAAGCATACTAATAATTTTCTGTGAGATTTCACTTCATAAACCAAAGACATTTAGCATGGATATGTAGTCAAACTCTTCTTTTAGAAGAACCTGAACAAAGGGAACAATTTTTCTGTGGCTTCACTCTTTGTCAAAGTTTCTCAGAAGTCTTAAGACATGACATATACAGAAACTGGTAATAAGAGAAAAATTGGGGACTACATCCTTAATATTTGATGTTACTAGAAGGGATTATGCTCAGCAAAATAAGTCAGAAGGCAAAAGAACAATACCGGATGGTCTCATTCCTAGGAGGAATATAAGGGAACCAAATAAGAGACCAAGAGAAAGAATAATAACAATTTAAGAAAAAAAAAAAAACATACAACAAAACCAAAAAGACAAGGATAAATCCGAAACACTTTGTGGAGAGTGGAGAGGGAATGGGTTGGGGGCAGAAAGAGCACAAAGGACTGTGGTGATGGTGCACTGATGAAATGGTGGTGGGAAATCCATGGGGACCACAATTGATGTCAAACATATATAAATAAAGAAAAAGAGGGAGGAAAAATATTTGTTGCTAAAACCATCTTTTGGCTTCAAGCAAAATGTAAAGCATCCTAACAGGGGCAGTCAGCATAAACCCTGAACCTGGCTGCTTGGGTCCAAGTCTCAGCGCTGATCCCTTACTGAGGACCATGGACAAGTGAGTCAGCAGCTCTGTGCTTCGTTTCCTCATATGTAAAATGATGTGCCACATGGTGTCTACCTCCTGGGGCTGGTGTGAAGATCCAACAGGCAGTACATGCTTAGAACTAAGCCTATTTCATGGAAAATATTCACGAAGAGAAAACCGTCATGTTCTTTTGTTTTATTGCTGCTACTAAACTCATTGCAAGAAATGTACATAATATCCAAGATGGTGAAATGTACCTACTAACATCACTTCTCTCATTTCAGGTAGTACTTATAAGTCAAATTTTGTCTTCAGGTTTCTAAGAAAACAGCTCACAGAGGTGTGTCAGTCACTGCTTGTCAGTTTTCTGCCTGGTTATCACTTGAAACTCCTGACTCTGCCCATCATTCAGTCTGTTGTGTAAGGCTCACACCCAGCACATGGCACAGGCAGGGTAATTGTAATAGACATGATTCGTTTGGCAGCTACTACAAAGTTCAGGCTAGTTTACATTCCTGCATGAAGACAAAAGATAATGGAAGTCATTAATCTTCAGTATCCTAACCAAAAAAGATTAAAGGGAGAATGAGGGGGAAGAGGGTTACCTGTCTTGAACAGCTGTACTGATTAATCAAATACATGAGCCATGTCTAGAATTCATGTGACTTCTCAGCTTCACTATGAGAGAACACTGAAGATAATTATCTCTTTTTTTCCCCATGGTGGGGAAATCTCATGGCAGGAAAATATTAACTGAGACTTCAACCTGCTCACTGAGAAGGTGCAGGGAAAACAGTCTTCTTGGTGAGAACACAGTCACCCCAGGGAAGGACTATGGATTTCTTCATTCATTCGTGTATTCACTCACTTTGGGTGGTCTGACTCATCTCTCTTCATTCCTGCACAAATATCCACCTGCCACACCTAACTACTTACAGTAGCTAAGGGAACCCACACTATCTCACACAGCTCTACTTCTGTAGGTGCATTATCACCCCATCTGTCTGTCCTTGCCCATCTCCCACTATTAAAATCAAGGAATATTCTCTCCTTCATAGTGAACCCTTTCCTACCCACCTCCTCTCCATGGAAGATGATTATTCCTCATTGGGAAAATTAATGAATCAGTACCACTTGCTACATGAATTAGCAAAAAAAGGGACAAATAACCATGGGAAGAATGTTGGGAAATTTTCAGTTACAAAAAATATTTTAAACATAAATTGGGGGTACTCAGTAAAAATGACACATATTCAAAAAACTAGCAACAACTGTTGATGAGGAGGTGGTGAAAAAGGAACTCTCCTACAATGCTGGTGCAAACTGGTCTAGTCTCTATGGAAAGCTGTATGGAAGTTCCTCAGCCTTCTAAAAATGGGGCTGGGGCCTCCCTGCTAGTGCAGTGGGTTAAGCAATGCACTATGAAGCAAACTGCAGCCACTACAGCATGAGTTCGATCCCTGCCGTCGACCAGGGAGAGGACCCACATGGCGTACCAGATCTCTCCTGCCTCACCAGCTGCTACCATCAGCAGTGTATTTCAGTTGATCAGCCTGTTCTGCTCCCCGCTATGTCTCTGGTACATCCTCTCAGCACCCACACCTCTGGCCTTGTATCCCAGCTCTTGTATGTATAAATAAATAAATCTTTAAAAATAAATAAATAAAAATGGGGCTACCATGACCCAGCAATCCCAATTCTAGGGATTTACCCAAAAGGATACAAAAACATTAATTCAAAAGAATACATGCACCCCTATGTTTATCACAGTACTATTTATAATAGGTAAGACTTGGAATCAAACTAAATGCCCAAAAATAGATGACTGGACCAAGAAAATATGGTACATATACACAATGGAATAGTAGTCAGTGGTCAAAAAAGATAAACTAGAGCCATTCACAAAACCTGGATGGAGCTTGAAGAAATTATGCTCAGTGAAGTAAGTCAGAAGGAAAAAGAAAAATACTGGATGTCCTCACTCATAGGAGGAATATAAGAGATCAAGGAAAAACTAATAATAATAACAATAATACCACCACCAACAACAATAAAAAACCACAACAAAACAAGACAAAACTAAAAAGACATTCTACAAACCAGAGACAATTTGCGGGGAAGAGGGAGAGGTAAGAGGGAGAGGTTGGGATCAAGGGGCTGTGGTTAATGAATGAAAATTCTATGGGGGCTACACCTAGAAAGGAAGGCAAACATTGTAAAAAATACATAAATAAATTTAAAAAATAAATAAATTGCTGGTACTTTCTGCAAGATACAAAACGAAATCAACTGCTAAGGTTTTTAATAAACTCACAAAAACTTTGCTAGAGTTAAAGAAGCTGGGTTTTCTCAATTAAAGAAATTCAAGGACGTTCACCATGGTTACTAGAAATTACTGTAAATGTGAAAGCTATCCATGGGGACTGGCAGGGAGGTGAATGAGCTACTTCTCGTTATTCCAGTTATCCCGCTTCTGGAAAAAACGCAAATGGGAAGGAGTGGTGTCTCTCAATTCAGAGGTGAGGATTATCTCCCCTTCCCCATGCTGGCTCAGACACAGAATCAGGCATAAAGTTTCTCTCCTAGGCCCACTTGTGTCTGGGAGGACTTGCCACCAGTGGCATTGCTGCAGTCCAGGCCTGTGACTGAGGGCCGGTCACTCAGCACAGGATATTCACCAAAGAGGAGGGAAAGGGAAGGGGTTACAGGATGTTAGAAAGCAGCCTATCAGAAGGTAGCGTTCAGAATTGTAGCACAGGTCCAGTCTTTAGTTCCTCTCCCATTTCATCTCTGCCTCCTTCCCACCAAAAGAGTTACCCCTATGCTTCTCCAGAATCCTCCAGCAGAGTGGCCCACAAAAGGGCCTGTCCTCTCCCATTAAATGACCTTCTCATTTGTCAACCCCAGGGGAGCTAGATTAAACCAGTCAGTGCCAATATAGTTAGATGCCCCTGTTATCGTCCAACTGGCAGTTGATTTTGATTATTTCTAGAAACAAATAACCACATTGAACATTTCAGACTCCTGAAACATGACAACAAAGACATACAGAAGGCAGGAAGGGCTTTCTGGGTCCGGGAATAACACCAACACTTCAAGCAGCAGCTTGGTGCACCAGCCCTGGCCAAGGAGATTGCCAAGTTTTCAGTTTTTACTCCTCCACGAAAGGCTACCACATCTAGTTGGGCAGTGAACAACCTGTGCAAATTCTCATGCCAGTTCTACCTCCGTCGTCCCTGAATCTTCCCTATCTATACCTAAAGCCTAGGTCACCATCAATTCAATTTTTTTTTCTCACTTATTTAGCCTCCATATAATAGAGGTAAATACATGATTTAAAAAAAAAAATCAGGAGGAAAAAAGTAATTTTAGCTATAAATACATATTTGTAATCACCAGCAGCTAAAAGAAACATAGGTTACTCTGAATCTTCTAGTCCATATGCTCTCTTTTCTTTTTCTTTTGCCATAAGAATGTCAGCACAGAAACCATAGGACTAGAAGGAGAGCTAATTACACTTGAATCCTAGTGCACTGTAAAATAATGCAGTGAATTTCATGTACACCAGGATTACTGGGGTGCTTTTAAGGTGGTAGATCCCTGACTTCTGACCTGTACATCTAAAACTGAACCTAGGAATCTGCATATTCATTGAATATAAAGTTAATCTTCCTCAAGGTACACCTTGATAAATAGGAGATAGTCCTTGCGAACTGCATAGCACAAAACCTGCACTTTCCAAGTCCTCAATACTTCCTGGTCATAATTATTAGGAATCAAAATTGATGACAATTTCCTATACTCTAGTTAGATTTGCCTTTAGCTAAGTGAAAATTGCACATGGGTTTAGTGGGGGGGGTGGGGGGGCAAGTCAGGAGCCAGTTTAGTCTGAAGATGAAGAAAGGACACAGAACAGAGTTTACTTGTGTCCTTCAAACAATCCACTTGCCACTGGTAAAACTAGAGCCCTAGTTGCCAACCCCCATTCCATAACAGCCCTGAAGAAATAACGCAGAGTAACTACAACAACTGTCTATGGAGCAGACGTTCCCAAAGTAAAAGCATTCAAAATATTGGCATTTTCATTTTTCTGCTCAAGACAGGAAGAAAAATAAAACAAGGTTGTTTCCTTGTTTTTCAAGGAGACCCCAAGTAAATCCGGAACTTTTAAATGGTTGTGTCCATCAACTTTAGCACAGAATAGAAGTGAGTCCCAAACCTGATGGCTGCTGCGCTTCTGTGAGGCTTGGCTGTCTTTCTCTGCGGGTGATGTGGGCCCTCCACAGGTGCTTCGAGCTGAATGTGTGCACTTGCCACTTGGAATACTCCTCACAATAAGTAGGATGGCCTTTCAGGAAATCTTCTGTTTAGTTTGCACGCTCCTGAGTATAGGACAAAGCTCTGTTGTTTAAGAGCGTAAGTAAAAAAGGCTTTGTTCTTCGAAACCAAGAGGGAAACTGTAGATCTATCCAAAATCTCTTGGTGTTCAACTGCGTAAGGATGACAAAAATGAAATGTTATCCTAAGCTGCCCAACAGCATCAGTCACTCAATCTCCTCTCCTGGCTTAGAAAACAATGACTCAATATGGCCTCTTCTGACAAGCTGCAGCCTTAGGAAAATACTGTTCCACATATTTGGAATGAGGTCTCTTCCTGCATATAAATCAGTGGAAGCTGTCCAAAGCCCATTTAGCGTTCTCTCCTGATGCTTAGGCAGAAGACTACAGCTGTTTGTACTCACATAATGAAAGTAAAATGGAAACTGAATGAAAAACAAAATCAAAGTGCTTTGCCACTCCTCAGGTGCCTGCCACGTGTTTGATGACGTGATTCCCTCAGTAACATCTACGAGGTTGATATTATTGGTCTCATTTTTTAGCAAGAGTTAAGTTAAATAAGGTTCCCTAAGGATACAAGGGACAGAGCTGGAAATTAAATCAGGAAAAAGTCAGTGTCCATAAGTCCTACCTGTTATATGAATGAACAACCTCCCCTATTATTATCTACTAATATAATTTTCTATAAATGTGATCATTTTATTTCAAAACCTGCTTTGGTAGCCCTAAACTTTCCACATCATACACAAAGCTCTACATCCTTATTTATTTGCCTTTATTGACTATGCAAGTCCCCTACTAATGAACCCCAAGTTATTTCAGGTTTTCCCAATGAAGATGCTTTTGTAAATATATTTTTACTTTCATATAGTTTTCTTTCTAGGATTAAATCCTGGAATTGCTGAACGGGTCTATACATTTTACATCTCGGTGCGTATCACCTAGTGGCCCTCCGAAAGGCTGTATCAGGTTGTTTTCTCATATTTCTTCCTACCAGGTTTCACCAACCACTCACATTTCTGCCAAAATGATATAGGGAAATGATAGCATTGTAATTTTCACTTGCATTTCTTTCATTGTTAGGAAAATTCTTTTCCTATGTATCAGCCATTTGCAATTCTTCTAGAAATGAATGATACCTCTCCTTCTACTTTCCTATTAAAGTCTCACTCCTAAATTCATTGCAAATGCTTTCATTTGCCTCTTACTGTTTTCTCATTTTCTGTGCTGGTATAGCAAACACTTTGATCAATAGCCAAGAAAACTTCAGCAACATATTGCCAGGGTGATTAGTCAAATTCTATAAAACATGTTCCAAGAAGAAAAACTGGTTAAGTCTAAAGACTACAAAGCCATAAACTTCTCCTTGGTTGTCTGCTTCAGAACTAAGTCATACCCTCACTTTATCAGCAGTTGTTTATCTTATAAGAAACAATGATGATCTATTCAAACTTAATCTTGTTCTTTTGCATAGAGAATTTTGGATAACAGAAAAGGGACCAAAACGGTTTGGAGGAAAATCCCCCAGAGTTAGGTGAATGGGGGTCAGGGAGAGTTCAGATGTTCACACACACACACACACACACACACACACACACACACTTCGATGCCCCAGGCAGAAGTAGAACACTGACTCATAGTTTGTGCTAGTATCTAAGTTAGAGATGGCCTTGCTCCAAGGAAACTGAGGCTCATAGACATAAATTGGCTTGTCTGAAACCCACTGGCCAAGGGCTGTCCCTTGACTCCTTGAGCAGAGCTTATTCCACTGGAGAACAGTGTCATGTAAAGCACAATCCCAACGGAGTCCCAAGACTTTAAAACACAGATTCTGTGCCCCCCCCCCACCCCACAGCACCAAGATTACATTGAAGGGTATTACAACAAGAGCACCTCAGACCTGCCCAGGCACTTCTGCACAGGACACCTGCTTGCTTGGCCAGCTTCTCAGTTGCCATGACAGGGCAGGGTTCCAACTGGCTGTGGCCAGAGGGCTACAGAAATGATGTTAGGCTGCCCTCTTGTTCCTCTACTCATTAAAAAATATGAGCAAACCCAAACAGCCAAACAGTTGGTAGTATCCAGCCTTTTCTCTTACAGATAGCACTTGTATAATTAGATTAGTTTGTTCAACCCTAGCTAGTTCGATTCAGTCAAATCCAGACTCTGAACCAAAGAACATCAAGCCTGGCCAACCATGGTCTTTTCCTCCCAAAGGCACTTCTGCCTTACCTCAGCAGAGTGCCAAACAACCAACGTCTAACAGGAGAGTTGGACAGGAATTGTCCTTTCTCATCTCAGCTGCAGAAAAATACCTTTTTTTCCACTGAGATGACCAACGACAAGCAGCCACCACCTATCCAGTGGCATAATTCCTCCTCTGTACTCCTCATGCTGATCCTGTCACGAAGCTCCTATCAACCCCAAATAAGAGTTACCTTCCACCCAACATGGATCCTGGGTGGGACCTAAAAAGCAGCCTTTACCACCTTTTCTGTCTTTTTCTTAACTTATGAGCTAGCTACCAGGTCAGACAGAAAAACCAGAGTTTCCATGGAGATTTAAAGAAAAAATGACTAAGCATATTTGAGGAAATGGCCTAGGATTCAACAGTGGTGATGGGTTTGTGCCACGAGACACACATGCATATTATGCTATTTAATCCTCACAACAATTTCCCAAAATGGGTCTTCTTATCTGCACTTGATACATAAGGAAACAGGAAACGATGAGAAGCCCCTCATTTCTGGGTTCAACTGATTCTTCAACATAACTTTATGAACTCTCAACATGACTTTCAAAGATCAAGAGGAAGACAAAGGAGGCTGTCTGGAAAGTTAATCTGTCATGAAAGTTGTTGACCAGCTGGTTCTCTTTAGCTTCCTCCATGGAAAATACTGATTTTCTGGTAATGCCTTCCTTTAGGAATAGGATGTTTCTTTCCAAAATGTAGTGATTATTTTAGGAGAGTTGTATGGATTCCCAGCCATTTTCACACAAGAAGAATGACACCTCTGAGTCAAGAATAGACTCGAATAAGTTTCAGCAACCCTATTGGTCATTAAAGATTACAAAAAAATAAAGAACCAGACAGGGGAAGCTTTGCTGATTCAGAACATTTGTGAACATATGAATTTTCATCAGAGATGTGCTAATCCCTCAAGGTATATAACTGTGTAACCCCAACTGTAAAATTATAAGATATGCACTATTCTTTCCTTGCAGAGTTGATTAGAAACTTAAAGATACCACAGACACAGCAGAACACCTAATACAGAAATGAAAATTATTCTTTGATAAAGCAGGGCAGATACAATTATTTCCTCCTAGAGACAGCTAAAGCTGAAGGTTATATGATGTGAACAGTCAGTAGAGTTAAACTAGAACCTTAGTATATTGCCTGCCAAAGGAAAGAGTGTTCTGCTCTCTTTCATGATCTAGTGTGACAAAGTAGAATTATTACCAAAAGAAGGGTGTTGATCTCTGAATCTTGATAATAGGCAGTCCATGCTTTCACTATCAAAGAAAGCAATTAAGGGAAGGGGAACCTCCCTAGTGGTATATAACTGTGGGTTAAGCACCACACTATGAAGCATCTGCAGCCACTGCAGCATGAGATAGATCCCTGGCCAAGAAGCTGACCCACATGGTACACCTCACCTCTCCTGTCTCGCCCGCTGCTCCCCTCAGCAGTGTACTTCAGTCAATCTGCCTGTCCTGTTCCCCACATTGTCACTGGTGAATACTCTTACCCCCCACACCTCTGACCTTCCACCCAGTTCTTGTGTGCAAAAATAAATCTTTGGGAAAAAAAGAAAGCAATTAAAATATTGTCTTCACGCTAGTGTTCTCAACGAGAAGCAAGATTTAATTTAGGAGAGCCTCCCTTTTCATCTGGATACAGGCAAAACTGTCTAAAGATTTGATGTGTTCATTCTTGATTGTCACTTGTATATTTGTTCTTAGCTGCTTTCAAAATATACTAATCCTGACATTTTGGTGTGGGTCATCAGCCCTTCAACTAAAGTTAATATAATTTTTGAGCAAAAAAGACCCAAAAGTAAGAGAAGGTTGACACCTCCCTCTGGAATGCTGTCGGAGGTCACTTTGTTTTAATATCACTTAAAATATGCAGCTCATGCCTCCAAAGCAGTACTAAAGGTCATTTTACAACCTTTTGTGACCTCTGACATATAGCAAGCAAAATGTTTTTTATCTGTATTTTTTTTCTAGAACCAACCAATTCTACACTGTAGCTGGATTCCTTCTTGGAATTTCTTTATGATAAGTTACTCCACTCAGCACTATTGACAATTATTTCAAGCCCTCCTTCAACTGTTAGGGTATTCTCACTGTCCGACAAGTACCAAAACCAGTGGTGCTCTCAAGAGCTAGCTAACGACTAAAATTAGCGGCTACACTCAGTATTACTCATGCTTCCACATCCTTTTCATGCTGTCAGTAGAATATCTGGAGTAAGAGTGACCATATTAATATGAACATGAACCCTAGTCAGCAAAAATGGAGAGAAGGAGAATTAGAGAACCCAGGACACCCTTCCCAACTGCCTGATAGAAAACTTACGATCAACAGCATATCAGCACTGCTAAAAGAACATCCACATCATAAAGAGTTACATGCCACTCTGCCCAGTGTACAATTTAACCAACAACTATTGCAAGTCGATAGTACATTCTCCTGTTTCCTTATTTTGGCTATTATTTTCTTTGCCTTTGTTTTTTTTTTTTTGTTTTTTTTTGCTTTCTTACCACTGCATTTCTTTAGTACTCCTTTCATTTATTCCCACTCCCTCTTTATCCCTCTGTTCTTTATTATGTGAAAGTGCTTACAGAAGAATCAAGTGATAAATAAAAGGCAGTTATATCACTATTCCTTGCATCATTTTTATTATGCGAAAACATTATTAAATGCCTTTTGCATTCTCAGTATTGTAACTACAACAACAAAATTTCCAATAATTACAACTACAGTATATTTTTTTCTGGTCTTCTACAGAATTTTCATAAATTGGCATATAAATATTAATAAAAATATAATTGAACATATCTCAATTTTTTTCCAATTGGGAAATATCCAGTGAGTTAGGCAACATTTATTGAACACCATCTACAAACACAATTACTGCAGCGAAACTATGGAAGAAATTGCAAAGACACGAAGGATATGTTTCTGACCTTAGCAAACTTAGAGCATAGTCAAAGTGAAAGACCAAATAATGAGCAAGTGAGAGGGCCATCTATAATATACACAAATAATTAGAATCCAGACAGAAGAAACCAAGTTTGAATTGCCCAGGTAGAGGTGACCATGTAAGGATTTTTGAAAGTGAATTTCAAAAGGTAAAGAAAGAGATAAGAATTCTATGGGAATAGACCCACAAACATTATTAAAACATTTTCTATAGCCTTTTGTAGTCTCTTAGGGGTTATCCAGTTTTCTGGTACTTTCTTCAGCTCTGAATATATTACCAAAATTGCTTTGGAACTTGAGAAAGTTCTAATATGTCTTTTGTCTTTTTTTATACAGTTTTTTTTTAACCTCTGACTTTGCATATTACTTTTGTCAAGCTATAGCTTGCTTCTCTAATTCTTTCCTGTTTTATGAGTCTTTTTAGCTCTGTATTTTTAGCATATGTGAAAGGCAACTTTTGTTAAAAAGCAGTTCTGTAGCATCAGCTATTTGAGATATGGAGATAGCAGATCAGCCTTGACACTTTATTCCAGCTCTCAACCATGGTCTATATTGTCCCTTGGGCAGCTTTGTTTTCCCTACAAAAGAAGATCAGGTTACAAGACAGCCTCCTCTGCCAAGAGATGGAGAAGCCAGAGCAAAATGATCTAAATAGTCTGAATCTGTTAGGCAGTAGATCAACTTCAATAAACTCCAAGTCTGGAGTATAATTGTTTCCTCCATCCTTTCCAATAAGCTGCATCTTCTTTCTCAAATGTATTTGACATTAAAATTGATGCAATGAATTTCACTAGAAAATGTAAATTTATCATAGTAAAAAGGGGGTCACTTTTAAATAAGATTCCCTATTTACACAAGAGTTTCTCTTTACTTGTTTTCTTCACACCAAATAGGATATGAAACATGAATGGCAATGGGGAGCAACCAGAAGAACTCTACTAAACCTGCCCTCCCCACACAAAAGCATAAATGAATTACCTGGCTATGCATAGGAACCATGCATTGTGTTCCAAAAACAAAGGCTGCAATGTCAAATACAAATGTCTAAGTAGCTGAATGTAATCTTACTGTGTATGAAGGTACACTTAACTGATGATTACTGGGAGCTAGCATTTCTCATGAAGGGAGCATTTGATAGCTGGATGGAGGAGCAAGGTGGACAGACCGTGATATGTTACAGAAAGTGAAGACTACAGCAGCAGAATAAAAGATCAACTTTTTCCACATTTATTCAAAAACCCAGTTGTGATAATGCCCACTCACATCATTATGATAGTTCATCAAACTCCACACACAATAGGATCTTTCTGTTATTTGAGCACTTTGGAAATAGTGTACATTTTTGTAGAAATTGTACTGTTTCCAATCAAGTACATTTAATGAAGTCCAATTTTGGCCCATGAGACTTTGGGTTTTAACAAAATAGCATTGGGGTAAGGCATTGTCTCACCAGCTGTCCCCTTCACTGCCTAGCTCTGTTTTTTGTTTTTGTTTTTTTTTTTTAATGGGCAGTGAAGAACTCTCAATCTCAGGAGGAGATGAAGGTACATTTCACTCCTCTAGGACAGTAATCTATGAGCTCCATGATACAGCTCTCCGCGTTTACACACTGCTAGCCAGTGTCACGTTTGCCTAGTTCTTTTCATTGTAAGTTTTATTTATGGGACAAATTTTCAAGGCTAATGTTAATGGATCTACCTTGGAATGAACTTTAAGGCCATAGCTTAGATTTATGGAAATAAAATAATCATAGAACTTGAATTACAATATCTACTTTGACTTCCACTTTACATATAGAAGTGTTCATTCTAGAAGCCCTACACTTGATTTTTGACTCACAAAGTCTCCTGACTTGGTTCTTGCTGCCTTCATCTTCATAAAGATGCCACTTTAATTCAGTCCTAAATTCATACGTATATAAATCAAGTTCCACTGTCTTACCTCATATATTAGTTTGCCAACTACTTTCTTTCTTTCAAGTACTGTATGGTCAAGAATCAATCAAAGGATGGTACTCTAGATCAGGGCTTATCACATTACAGGTTAAGTGTAAGGTAGGTTAAAAAGCAACCTTCTCTTCAGTAAAATAGAATAAGAGAAATTATTGTCAAAGTTCATCATATGCAGTAAGATTGTGTTATTTAATGGCATTGTTTGTTATACACACATATCCACGCATGAATATATGTACGTGCATATAGACTGTGAAGTGACATGTGTTTCCTATTATTGATGCAGTCAAAAATGTGAAAAATCATGCTTTCCAAATTATATCCACCACCACCCCTCCGTGCTTGTTATGGGTACTTAGAAAAATGTGCTTGGATGAAAGGCAAGAGTTTCAATGTCAATTTGGCCAGTAAGCAACTTTTATTTCCTACTACCAGTGACCACTTTAGTTTGTTCTTGGCTCACAGCTCCCAAAAACCTTGGAATTTCCTCAGTGTTGAGAGAGATAAAAGTGTCTCTTGTTATTTTAATGAAAATGTTGACTGATGGATTTTTTTTGAAAAATGAGCTCCACTGAGATGATCTTGCAGACTTTCATTTGTCAGCATTTCATGGAACCCACAGGTCAAAATCCACATTTCAGGGACCTCCCTGGTGGCACAAAGGGTTAAATCACAGCACTATGAAGCTGTGCACAGCCACTGCAGCACGGGTTCAATCCCTGGCAAGGGAGTGACCCACATGACTCAGCAGACCTCTCCTGCCTCACCCGCTGCTCCCCTCAGCAGTGTGTTTCAGTCAATCTGCCTGTTCTGCTCCCTGCTGTCTTTAGTGAATTCTCTCACCTTCTCCCTCCCTGCCAGATCTGACCTATACCCCAGTTCCTATATGCATAAATAAATAAATCTAAAAAAAATACCCCATACTTTAAAAGTCCTGCCCATCTTCACTATATTCTGCTTTTTAAATTTATCTTGTCTGAGAATTATTTCTTTTGATTTGAAGATACACCACTTTTTGTTGTTAACTTAACATTGTCCAAAATATTCAAATGCCATCGCGTTACTACACCTGGTACTAACCATCACATGTATTTTATGGCTATATAAGTTTTGCTTTAGGTGATATACAAATGTTAGATTGGTAAATGTTAAAATTTCTGATGGAGTGGGAAAAATTAATGATGAAATCAGTAGTATGTATGTGAGTTAATTAAGGAAAAATTCGAGAACAGCAATATAATGAAGGTAAACAGCTGAATGTCTTTGTCTGAGGATGTCCAAGGTAAGTAGATTTTGGTTAAAGGAAGTACTAAAGGCTTAGGCAGAGTATTAAGGCTCGGGACACTGCAAGTACTGGGAAGAGTATTGAGGACTCAGGGAGATTTTTGGAGGCTCAGGGAGAGTATTAGAAGCTCAGGGACAGCATCAGAGGTTCAGGAAGAGTATTGGTTAGGGGTTGAAAGTGATCCAGAGGCAGTGGATATGAAAAATAGTTGCCTGAGGAGGCATTTCTCTGGGTCTCCAATGACTCCCTTCTATTGGTCACTTTATTAAAACCATCCCTGAGCTGTACTTTTGCTTCTACCTGCTTTGGATCTTGAAAGACGCTCCCTCATTAGCAGAACAATTATCCTGCCACCAGGTCTGGCTCTTCATCTCTTTCCTCAAGAACTATCCTTCCAGTTTGCTTTCCCAACTCTCTGATTGGGGCCCACCATCTTCCATACCATGTTTTCTGGCCATCCTCAGTTGGGGTTAGGCATATAGATTGGGGTACTGAGAAATAAGAAGAGGAACATCTTTACTCTGAACTCCTGGGTTTGTGAAAAGATTAGAAATATAAGCAGTAATGATGATGATGATGATGATAATGAAAGTAATATTTACTGAGTTACTATTTTATACCAGGCATTGTCACCAGCATGAATCAACTCTTTAAATTTTCACAATAACACAGAGGTAGGTGATGTTATGTTCATTTGCAGGTGAGATAAATGAGGCATAGAGTTTTTAGGCAACACAGACTCACAGCTAAAAAGCTGTGGAGAATATTGAAAGAAAAGAATTACAAGTGAACCATAAAGTTAGCAAGAAAGAGAGAATATTAAATTATCGGTTTGACAAAGTAGGACTGATTTATCAGGGTAACTTTACAAACACTCAAAGTAGATACAGGCCTGGACTTCAGCTGTCTTCACCTGTCTACTTCCATATGGCATTGGCAGAACTGGGCACTATCAGACTCAGAATTTGATTTTTTCTCAGAGAGGTTTTTTTTTTTGTTTTTTTTTTCCTGAAGAAAGACACTACTGCTGCCCCAGTAAAGTGCTCAAAGTGAAATGCTGAAAAGTGCTTAGGGGCCTAGTCAGACACTCATCCAAAAAAAACCAAGAAGCCTTAGTATCAGATGAATAAAATTGACTCTATTTATTTGAGACAGGTCAGTCCCTTAATTTGGGAGACCCAGCAAATAAGGCTGGTAGACAGAAGGTATTTTTGAGATCAATAAACTATTTATCCCAGGCATTCAAAAATCACTGGGGAAAAAAAAAATGTCATCAAAACACCAAAGTCAGTGAAATACCTACTCCAGAAACAGAGCTAATACAAACAATAGGTTAAATATTGATGATTAGATAGTGGTTTCTCCAGCACATTTTTCAAGGAAGTAAAAATTGTTTAAAGGTGGGAAGATAGAAGACTATCATCAGCTCTTACTAGCTGAAGCTTGAAAAACTCATTAAAAAGAGAGAACTCTCAGCCTGGCATTTGGACATTGCTCATGGGACATGCATTGTCATATTAAAACCCTGACCTAAATTTAGTAGTTTAAAAAGATCTAAGGCTCTCCTCCTACCCATTTCCAAATGCCAGACTAGAACTCATTTCTCAGACCCTTTTCATCCACAAGAAAGCCCTGAGAACTTTTTATAAAAATAAGGACAAAAAGGTCAGGAAGTTAAAACACAGTATGCAGTCTCTTCTCCTTCCTAAAATGGCCATGTAGTTAAAAGCCATGACGATGAAAGTGTTAAAATTCTGCACTGTTTAAGAACACAAGTTGACCTTTAAATATGCTGGTTTGGATCCAATCACCTTTCAACAAGCATGAAATCTGGCACAAGGCGTACTAACACACACCAATTATTTTCATAGTGTACATAACTAGGATCACAGCGTCCTGTTTAGGAAAAAAAGAATAAATGTTCATTTTCCAAAAGCCAGACTCAGAGGCTGAGTGTCTCTGTTGATAAGATGGCCCTTTAGTAACTATCCCCAAAAATGCCATTGGAAAAACTATTTCCTCTAAAAGGCCCAGTTTGAAATGGCTTCCCCAACTTTTAATGCATCAAATGTTCGAATAGTTTGAAAATAATTAATCACTATGTTCATTTAAGAAATCTGCATGCCATATGTAAGAGAAAAAGTTTCTGTTATAATGCAGTGAAACTACAATAAAAAAGAAAAACTTCCCCTTCCCACTGAAAGAGTGGATCCTAAAGCCTACTTTGAGCAAATGCATTAAAATCCAGAGATTCAAAACCATTTGTTCAATGTCTACTCCCTAAGATGATTATTTGCTCTTCGAAAGTAACTCCTATGAGGTCCTTTTAAGTGGTGATACTTCCCTGTGTCTTCAAAATAGGATACAGTTTACAATCATTGTGACATGGGCTTTTTAAGAACACATGCATGACTGTTTCGGTGCAGTGAGCAGACAGAGTCCTCCCTGGAGGACTAAACCTTGCCATCAGGTAGACTCTGGTGAAATGCAAGCCCATGAAGACTTGTGTTCTTTGTGCATCTTTTGTTCCCTATCTCCATGTCCCTACCATGTCTCATCATGCACCATCTCTGTTAGTCAGTTACAACAAATATTAACCCAATACCAGGACAATATTCTGGGCTGTGCATGTGCTTTAGGATTGCAACTTCTGCCTTACCAAACCTCAAAATCCTTCCACATCTGGCCCTAGGAAGAGATCTCTGCTGGCCGTGCCCATGTTTACCAGACTCTCCTTGCCACAATATTTAATTATCCCTCATTCCCTCCTCGCCAGCTTGGGAAAAAAAAAGACCATCAGGATCTCACCAGTATGTGGTCAGTGGGCCTGGGCCACCATGACCCATCTAACCACTTCTGCTTTAGGGCTGAGAAGAAAAGCCCTTGATTCAGAAAGAGAAGGCACAGCCTGGTGTGGATGCTGCACACAGACCATGTAGGGAAAACATCTGCTAGCCCAAGGCGCTGGCACAAAGGCCAACTAGAATTTACTTTCTATAAGAACAACATGGTCACATCTTCTGAAATCAAAGGCTCCCTCTGGGAGGCCTGGCAGAGCAGAGTCATTCCATCGGAACGTCAGGCGAGACAGGCAGCCAGGCTTCCACGGCACCCCACGGCCCCTGTCCTGACTCTCACTCCGTCTTAAGAAGCAGAACTCCCTCGCCAGCTTCTAAGCAGTCACTAATTTCAATCATTTTTTCCTGCCCCCATATCTGATTCAGTGTTAAAGTGCAGTTACTCATCATCAACCCCAACTCACCACTGATTCCCCACGCGATTTCCTCGCCAAGATTTGAGGAGATGGAGAAATGGAGGTACCTTTTTTGCTATCATCCTCAGCTCCAGCACCAAGAGAAAAACATCAGGCTAAGATGTGACCCATCCCTTGGCCTCCATTTGACTTATTAAGTCATTGTCTGAAAGTCTGCGACACAAAAAGAGAAGTAGCTCTATAGGCTTGAGGAATTGCACCAAATATTTAGTCCACATTTTCTATTTCATTTATCAGGTACACAATTCTATGCTGGATAAGATCTGTTTAGGCTTTCCAGCCCAGCCACCATTTCCTGTCCATTCTCTTGGCATCCTGCACACTACGACCTCCTTCAGAAAAGCAATGTGGAGCTGGGGAAAAGCAAGCACAAGAGCCCAAGGACAGAGGACTGAGACTTCAGTCTTAGCTTTGCTGTTAGACTTCAGCCCAGTCACTACAAATCACTGAAACCTACTTCACTGTCATTAAAATGGGGATTATAATAGCCACTCACCCTCACGAGGTGCTGGGAAGGAAGTAGATGAGGTTCTAAAACTAAAAACAATTTTTAATATAAACAGAGAAAAAAAGGAGAGGGTTGGGGAGGGGGAAAATGAGGAGATTATACCTCCTTCACCCTTTCACAATAGCCGGGAAAATAAAATATTCAGGCAGAAAGCTAAAAAAAAAAAAAAATGCAAAATATAATATACAGAGGAACTGCCAAAGGGAAAAGTCACTGTAATTTCCAAATGTGGTCATAAGCTCACTCTGAGCAGCCTGTTCTGAACCCCTGAGGGTTGGAGCTCTGCGCTAAAGCTCTAGGACTGACATGAAGGAAAAGACCAAACACTTTTCCTCCTTTCCTTGCCTGAGGTATAAAGACAGAGCAGCTGAAGGATGAACTTTGGGAGTGGGGTGAGCTAACACCTCAGACTATCAACTTACTTTATCCGCTTGGCAGATGAACTTCAGGAGAAAATTCCAGCTTTGCATTTTCTGCTTGGTTCCATTCAAATGGGAAGTTCTGCTCAGAGGCCCGAAATAGAAAACAGGAAGTCAAAGGAACTGATTTTCTAACTCCCGAGTAAGTCACTGCACTTGTTAACAATGAGAATTATGTGAAAGTATAAAACTCCTTTTTGAAAGAGGTTTCTGTGGCAATTGTTTACAGAAAATACCCTACTCTGGGGAAGAAAAGAACAAGCCATCAGCTTCCTTCCTTAATAAATGAGGGGAGCAGAGCTGGATTGTCAGTGAAGTAAAAGCTAAGGTGGGTGCTACAATCACAACCAAACCAACACTGACAATCATAAAATGCACCCCACCTTTGATGCTCAGACATGGTTCTCTGAGCTGCTTCTCTAAAGACACTGTTCTGGAAGAAAGTTCTATTAAAGTGACTCCTTTCCAAACTTCCTCATTATTGTTCATAGTAACAATATTTCTTAGAATCCCATGTTTGAAACTTTTCAGTTGAAATGCCTCATAAGTGACCCTTTAGTCAGTTTTTCTCATACCCCGCCCCAGTTCTATCTCATTTGTATCAGACACAAATTCAGCTCTGCTCCCTGATGCCAACCTTGCTATTTCCTCAGGCATCTCTGAGGTACCTGACTCTTCTCCCATCACTCCCCTGCTACTGCTCCCTAGTTTGCTCACTAGTGGTCTCCCCATACCTACTTGCATAGAGAATCATTCTAAATTCTCTATGGGTGCCTCAGCCTGGGTGCCACATGGAATGGAAGATTCTATCTTAGGTAAGTTTTCTCACTAAAAACTGTGAATCTGAGCAAAGTATGAAACCTCTCTGCCTTAGGTTTCCTTTTTTGTGGATGGTGACAGTAATAACTACCTACATAGTTATTATGGATTCAATAGGATAACATAGGCAAAGTGGACATTGTGGGTTTCAATGAGCGTAATTACTGCTTACAGAGGCTGGCTACATTCCGGCCTCTGTTCTGAGAGCTACACATGTGCAGGTAGCATCATGATCCTCATTCTGTAGAAGAGGAAATTGAGGCAAGAGAAAGTGAAGTCACTGAAACCACATAATGAATCAGTAGAAGAGGCAGCCTTGAACATATGCAGTCTCACTCCAGTCTGGACACTCAGCTTCTTGCTCTTCCACCTCCCCTTCCCTTCAGCTCTCGCTGGCTAACCTAGCCCACAAGCCACCACTGTCCTCTCTGCCTTCACAGGCTTGTCTCCATTTTTCAATCTCCCCAGGCACTATTTCCCTCTAATCTCACCTGATGTTTTGAAAGGTATAGCTATTACATTTTCTCAATACTCAAGTATACCAACTTTCTATTTTTTATCTTGCCCTGGCTATATATACATCAACTTGTAATTGCTCTCAGTTCTCTCTGTAATCTATTTCAAGAAACTACACTAGAAAAATAGACCCAAATCCAGTATATCCCAAAGGAAACATGATATTTACAAGAGTATCCCCACTGCCATCATTAAGCTAACTCTCCTGACCGCCTTTCATGAATCCAGCAAGCCTTTACAAGCATCTGTCATATTCTTTCAGTAGACAGAAATGACACAGCTCCTCTAGGTTCTCACAGTCTAATAGGGAGTTCAGTGTTTTTCTACAAAATTTAAGTAAGTTGTAATAAGTACCAAATTCTTGCTATTGATGGCATTATTGTCTTTGACTCTTCTTGCCCTTGCATGTCCACGTCCTCACTCGCTGAGGCTGTCACACTCCACTTTCCTTTCCAGCCTTGCCACCACTCCATGGTGTTCTTGTACCTTGCTCCTGAACTATTGCAATCACTTCCCAATTTATCTTGCTAACTTGTTCTTCTGCCCCTCACAACAGACTCATCTCTTGCTGCCAAAGAGCCCTGTTGTCACTTCCTTATTTGAAAACCATAAACCCTAAACCAGAACAGGCAGAGCTACCTAGGAATGTACCTAATTTCTATCCTCACTATGCTGCAGCCTCTTCAATATATGTATACTTCACCTTATCTACTACCCCTAAGAGAGGCTTCTTGCAGTGCTCCAAAAATATTCACCTTCCTATTTCTTCTTGTTTCCTTTGTACTCCCACTCTTTCAGTTCATTCTTCTCTCTGAAATGAGATTCAGGTCAAGTCACCTCCTCCAGGAAGACTTCTCTCATTCCCCCACAAATTGTGATAATTCTGGTCTGATTTGCTTAAGTCAACCATTTGTATCTCCTCTAGCTACTTTGATTCTACCTTGCATTGCAGTCATTTGTATGTTTTATCTTATGGTCTATTTAAATTTATAACAACAGCACTTCGTTCAAACCAGCACATAGCAGATTGCCTCAAGCATAACATATGCTGAGAAAATAATGAATATATCTTTATTGGTTGTGTGCGATATAGTTGGTGAAATATCTTATGAGGACCCAAAAAGAAACTCAAGTGCTAAAAATCAACTCAAAATGGATTAAGGATTTAGACATAAGACCTGAAACCATAAAATTACTAGAAGAAAAAGTAGACAGAACACTACATGACATACACATCAATGACATCTTTGGAGGTACAACACCTAAAGCACAGATAGTGAAAGAGAGGATTAACAGGTGGGACTACATCAAACTTAAAAACTTCTGTTCAGCAAAGGACACATTAGCCAAAACAAAGTGACAACCCGCCAACTGGGAGAAAATCTTTACACACAACATTACTGACAAGGGACTTATCACACAGATCCACAAAGAACTAACCAGACTAAGCAGAAAAAAAGAAAACAACCCAGTCCAAAAATGGGCAAAAGAGCTAAAAAAAAGGCAATTCTCCAAAGAGGACATGCAAATGGCCAACAGGCACATGAAAAAATGCTCAACTTCTCTTGTCATCAGAGAAATGCAAATCAAAACCAC
>JAGFMF010011684.1:2954426-2971632 GCA_019455555.1 Galemys pyrenaicus
TCTGTCTGTGGTGAATCCTCTCACCCCCCACACCTCTGGCCTGTACCCCAGTGCTTGTATGCATAAATAAATAAATCTTTAAAAAAAAAAAAAACAAGTTGAAATTAATGTACCAGGGGCCTCCTGATGGTGCAATGGGTTGAGCACTGAAGTGTGAAGCAAACCACAGCCACTGCAGCACTAGTTTGATCCCTACCTCTGTCCAGGGAGGTAACCCACATAGTGCAGCAGACCCCTCCTGCCTCGCCTACTGCTCCCCTCAGCAGTGTACTTCAGTCCATCTGCCTGTTCTGCTCCCCACTCTGTCTCTGGCGAATCCTCTCACTCTCCACACATCTGGCCTGTATCCCAGTTCTTGTATGCATAAATAAATAAATCTTTTAAAAAAAGAAATTAATGTACCAAAATAACACAGTCCTGGGATATTGATTTTATCATGTTGGAAAAAATTCTCAAATCATTTTTAGTCATCAACGTAACTTCTAAGTGAGCTGTCTGTATCTCTCATGGTCAGAGCCCCTAATGTTAGCCAATTCAGGTTACTCAGAACTATAGCCAAGAAATGACAAAGAAGAACAACTTGAACAAAAACTCAAACCATGATGGCATGTGGAATGTACTGTTATTGGAGAAAATTCATTCTGATCCAGGTAACCAACTCTGTTATAGCTTGTTTAAGAATTTTTCTCTCCTAAGAGGTAATGCCAGTAAAAAGTTATTTGTTCACTTATTGTTACAGCATTCTGAAAAGGTGTAAAAGAACAAAGGAGACACAACTTACCTTCCAGAAGTCTCCTGATAAAGATGGACAAACACAGACAAAAGCACTATGAATGTGCACTGGTAAATGCTCATGAACTGGGTAACGGCATGGCTGGGGGATTCCAAATACCGAGCTTTCAACCCTGGCTTTCCTAGTCACCATCATAGGCAAGTTTTGTAACCCTCTCTGAGCTCAATTTCCCCTTCTGAAACCTATGATAATGATAATAATACCCCCTCGTCAATTGTTGTAAGAGTTAGTAAGATAATGAACAGAATCTTAGCTTGAATATGAGAGAATTCAACAAATGTTAGCTGCTGCTATAGCATAAAATTATTCTTTTGTTGTTATTACTATTACTGCAGCTTCTACCAGCATGGCTACTTGCATCTATATTTTGCCCCATACCTTAAAGAAAAAGAGACTCCCAGGCTGCATGAAACAGTTCAGTCCAGATGGAATAATTCATCTCAGGCAGAGAAGCTAGGAGGTTCATGATTTGTCATAAATGTCAAGGAAGAATATTTCAGATGGAGGAGATGTCTGTCGAAGAGAGTGAGCACAGCCTGGATAAAGCAGATAAGTTAGTTTGTCTCAATGGCTTCCTGAGCAGAGGAAGAGCACATGTTCAGAGGTCATATGACTTTCAGAGCTGAAAAGTGCCTTAGAAATCTTAAGATACTAGAAAAAAATGCAGGTTATGGAGAGCTAGAAAAATTGTATGCCTTCCTCCAGTCATTTGAAATTCTGAAATAGATTCATTATCCAGAGTTGGGAAAAATGGCTAACTTTGAAAAACAAATTTACTTTGATCTTGAAAGATACATTATTTTTCTGTCCATCATGTGGCAACAATGTGAGCACTGAATCTGCTGGCTCACTGCTTTTCCTTTCTAAGTAACAGGGAAAGCAGAGTCCAATGCAGGGCACTCTCAATGCCAACTTTATTTGCTGTACTATTTTCGAATGTCACAGAACACCTTCCCCCTGATTCTGATACACCCCATATGGGGCTAGGACAAAGGCACCAGGTGACTCCAGAGACTGGCACTTAGCCACACTGCTAGTTGGCAAAGAAAAGAAACAGGAATCCTGTGATGAAGAAGGACGAGAGGGGGAAAAGAAACAGAAATGACAATGAGGGCTTAGAATAACTTGCCATGGGGAATCAAATCATGTGGGCAGCTTCTTAGAATTGAATAAGAAGGTATCTTAAGCAAACCGACTTTTTCAGGAAAAAATATTCTTGCTGCTGTACACAGTGAACAATAAATTAGCTATGTCAGATTCCTTATCTCTGCACCTTTTGCTACCAGCAAAATAAACAGCAAAACATATTTAAAGGTAAAATTCAGTTGTGATTTTTCTTCATTTGAAGACTTTCTATTTATAATCAGTGTTTAAGCACTTGTAAGATTGAAGTTGAAATGGGGGGTGCCTTTATAACAGACTTAAAGACACTGTGACTACAAATTCAAGTTCTATTTTCTATTTCTTTTAAGAAGAGAGAAAGAACGTCACAAATTAATCACACAGGAATTTGGATCTTTTGGGTGTTCCCTAAATCAAATCTCCTGCTTCCTTTTGAGATGGATGAACTTTTGCTCCAATGTGCAGACCCTGAGGTCTCCTTAATTGAGATTTTCCACTCAAAGGCCTGGCATCAGGGTACTGCTCAGGGAGAGTTCTAGTACCGGGAACCTTCTCTCCTTCCTAGAACAACTGTGTGGGTACCAACTGAGTGCAGACCTGTGTTCTCAGTAGATTCTTAGCAAATGTTTGATGATGACCTTGGCCTTCAAGACTCTACTGCTGCCTTTATCTTTCCTAGCCTTTTCCCAAAAGGGACAAGATGAAAAAGGAACTCCAAGACTGGAATTTTTTCTGCTCAGCTACTTCCCTTACTACTTAGCAGGGGCTTTGCCAATGGGAATCCTTGTAAAGGGCAGCAGAAGCACACCCACGTTTGACTTGACACCTGAAGTTAAATACACCAGAGTGCTCCACATGCCAGTGAAAAAACTGCAGTGTTTTCTCAGAAGAAAAGAGAATGTTCTTAAAAATAAATAAAAACCAGGCAGGAATGTGGGGGTGCCAGAGTATTCCCATGGAAAGAACTAGAGTTTGTCCCTACATGCACATGACCCTGAGGGACTGCTTGCTGCTGTGTTTGCAAGCACAGGAGTGTGTGCATTGCCGGTTTACCGGACAACGGCTTGAGTGTCAGCAAAAATGCAGCATCAACTTCAGCTGAATAAAGTCGACAGAGATGATGACGAAGCTCTGCTCTCTAAGGCACCCTGGAGCGCCCCTTGGGAGAATGAAAAGAGAAAAAATGGCCTAGAAAATGATGAAATCTAATGCCAGTGTGAGAACTCTGGTATGAAGCTCTGAAGTCACTCTTTAGGGGTTCAGTCTAGGCAGTTTCCCAAGGTGGGCACCTTAGTACTTCAGAGCCCCACTGGAGTGATAAAAGCAAAGTCGTTCCACATCCATCTCCAGTTTTTTACCACCCCAGGAGACACAGGGGGGACCTCACTGTCAGTCTTTGCCTGCATTCTGAGGAACCTGGGACAAGCAAGATACAGAAGCAGATAAGAGAGGGAAATAAAAGAAGGTTTATTTACAAGGAGAGTGGGAGCGGGGGTGGGGAGAGAGACAGAGAATATTGGCTGGCTCACTCTTCCTACCAGCATCACTGTGTGAGCTGACACAGCAGGGTGCCAGTGGAAGCTGGAAAAGCAAGAGAGAGAATGCACATCGGGGGTGCAATGTGGTAAACACATTTATTGAGGTGCAGTTATATTCCTGAATTTACAGATGTTTTGATAGTACATCAAAAAAAGTATATTGCTTTTTAAAGAGTTAACTCCATTAATGGTACAAAATTCAAGCTGCATAACAGAATACAGTGAAACATAACACTCCCCACCTCCATCCATCAGCGACTCAACAACTGTGGCCATTGACTATCTTCCCAAGATATTTTATACATATACAAGGATAACGTACCTGTATGTCTGTAGTTTTTATAGAAAATTTATATAGGACATATGTAGAAGAGTAGATTTAAAAATTTTATTGTATTGTGATCCACAGAGGAATCTATTCCATCTGTTTCTTTTCTGTTCACTGGTGTAGCTGTCAGCACCCAGGAACCAGTCTTCCAACATTTAGCTTCATAATTGTGTCCATCAGAGCACTTAGGCCTCTCATTACTATTGTGATTCAAGATTTTCCTGGCTACTCTTGCTCTTTTATTTTTGCATATAAACATTAGAGCCCACATCTCCGGGCACGTGCTCTTTCTTGCATTGCATCCTGGCACCAACTGTTGTTGTTTATATGTAGAAAGGCTACTGATTTTTAATATCTGGTCACACTACTCAGTTCTTTTTTGTTTTTTATTATTGTTGGCAGCGATCTCTCAGTTAACTTACATTTTCTAGGCACAGAGTCATATTACTTGCAAATACGAATATTTACCTTCTCCTTTTCTATTTGTACATCTCGTCTCTAAAAAGATGGTTGTGCTCAAGATCAAGATTCAGTAATATGGTGATAGTGATATCCTTGTGTTCATGATGTGAATGTTTCCATTGTTCTCCCATTAAGCATGAGCTGACTTTTAAAGTAGGACAAATAAGTTATTTGTATTGAGCCAATTAAAATTCAATTCTATTTTATGAGGTGTTTTCCCATAACCAATAATAGATTTTACTTTTATGACAAACATTTTCAGCCTGGGTTTTGCTGCTTTGGTATTAGTGTGGTGAATTATATTAGTCAGTTTCCTAATAAGAAGTTATCCTTCCTTCCAGAAATAAACCTCACTCAATTATGTTTTAGTTTTCTTTGGGACTGTGCTTTTCTTTCTTTTCATCGCTGTTGTTGTTCTGTGGCAGACTTTGACACAAAACTCTCTCTCAGCTCTGTGAACACAGTGAGAAGGTAGCAATGTGCAAGCCTCATCTATCACTTCCTCTAAGGGTTTTAGCAGATCAGGACCCCAGGCTTATGACCACGTTTTTAACATCTTAAACCTCTATCTTCAGCATACTCTTAAACCCAGGGGAGGGGTAGGTGTCAAGTGAGTGTGGAGGAGAGGCCGACACAATTCAGCCTACAGTGATGTCTCTGCCTGACTCTAAGTCCAGCCTCACTGAACGTCATTGTCTTATGTGCATATCTTGCTCTTACTACAAACTTGAGAGTCTCTTCAAAGAAGTGAGTTTCAAACTAAATTTATTGTTACCGCCATGAGTTTGAGCAAAATGTCATGCTCACTTTATGCTGTGTGTCCCATCTCTTGCTATCATATTCCACTGGGTAGTCTGTTTAGTTCTAAATGCCAACTTGTGCCCCCATCTATGTAATCAGGTTTCCAGGTTTGTTTTGACTTTGTCTGTGCCTTTGCTTTGCTTTTTTTAAATTCTCCTGTGAGTGAAATCATTTGGTATTTGTCTTTCTCCTTCGGAGTTATTTTGCTTAGCATAATCCCGTGGCCCCCAGTTCCATCCATGTCACAAATGGCAACATTTCATCTTTCCTTCTAGCTGAGTAACAATGCATTGTGTAAAAATACCACATCTTCATTATCCACATATCTGTGGCTAAAGAGCACTTTGGTTGTTCCCATAGCTTCGCTATGGTAAATAGGGCTCAGTGAACTTTGGTGGAAGATTAGCGGTGCTTTGGTGGCAGGTGCGGTGTGATAATACACATTTGCAGAGGTGTGAACCTCTGCTCCTGAAATATATACAAGGTTGTAAAGCAAAGTTTCCTCAATAAATGTAGTTTTAATGCCAACTTGTTATTTTGCCCTTTCTAAGAGCTTTATGTCTATCCAAATGGTAGAATAATTTTATCTATCCAAATGATAGAATGATTTTGTCTTTGACAGTCAGTGAATTTACTTGAATATGTGTAAATATTCATCATTCTGTGTCAATTTTTCCTCAGTCAGAGTGTGCTCTTTCCATTTACAGTTTCAGGTCTTATTTTATTTCTAAAATACATACTAAAGAAAATCCGCAGGATGCTTCTTAAAGAACATAAAAATGTATGAATTGTAATTCTTTTGTCTTCCATATTTTCATATTCTCTTTAATCCATTCTATGTCTACACATTTTGGGGTTTGCTGGTTGGTTTTTGCTTTTTTCCCCTCAATCCTGTCCTAATATTCTTCACAACAATGTCAGCAGTCTCTATTCTCCTTTGTGTTTATTCTAACACAACTAATCTCCACTGTGGCTTTATTTTTCTCTTCTTTTTTTCCTGCACTCTCAAAGTTCTTGTGTCTCTCCTTCTGTCCTGTCCCTGTTATTGTGAGCTCTTAATTGCTCTATTTTGAGCCTTTTCATTGCTTCATTAATTTCTATTCACAGACATTTACTTGGTCACAACTGCCAACATCTTAGGGGCTACTTATTATCATGAGAATTCCTTTCCACCACCTGTATTTCTTGCCCTTTCCCTCTTTCTGTCTTGTACTCATTGCTCAGGGCCTGTGCTCATTGCCTTTTGTGAATTTTTCCTGCACTGTGGAGGTGGTTCATGTGAGGGAAGGAGAGTGGTTGCAGGCTAGCAGGAATTCACCCTAGCTTACAGGGAAACTTATTATGACCAGACTGTCTGGGTGACTTATTTTAGTTTTTAACTATCTCCAAACAGTGAATATTGGCAGCCAAAGAGCAGGATACAATTCAGCCTCTTTTAATGCTGCCTCACCAGCAGACAGACCAAGGGAGACATTTCCACATAAAAAAAAAAAAATCTTCAGCTCTGCCTCTCCACATCTCTGTGAGATCAAATAGTGTCCAGTTTTCTAGTCATCCCCACCCCAATATAAACGCTGTGATTCCAAAGAGAGATCTTTGGTCTGGCCCCTCAGCATGTCATCTACTTAAGATAATAGTTTCCTGTATGAGATCTGTACCCAAAGATGCTGTATTTAACCGCTAGAACACTGAGAGATTTCCCCATATATTTTCTTTTAGGGGTTAGTCTTCAAGTTTTGTGAAAGGTACAATTCATATTTCTGGGTTTTTTCCTCACCAATTCTCAGAAGATGAAAGAAATATCTTCAATCTACTTTTTCAGATGTTAACCCTGTTATTTCCAAAAGGTAAAATAGACTTTAAAATAAACATCCCAGTGTCCTGTCAGGGGAAAAGCTGTCCTGAGAGCTGACCATGGGAGGAAGTGGAACTGTTACTTGGTGAGCAGTAGGGGCTCAGAAGACAAGTGTGCTGAGTACATAGCAGCTACGAATGCGCTGCTCCTCCCTGTGCAATGTGTTTGCCCAGGGCCACTGCTACTTTTTCTTATCCTCATCCATTGGAATCCTTGGTACTCAAAATGTGGCCCATGGACCAGCAGCTCCAGCTTCACACGGGAGCCTGGTAAAGATGAATCTCAGTCTCTCCCCAGATCCCAGAACAGGATCCCCCAAGTGACTCATATGCACCGAAGGTTTGAGGCTCACACTGCATATCTCAGGCTGAGGGTTACTCCCTGCATCCATGGAGTCACCCCAGGCTCCTCTAGTATTCAAACTCGTAAAACATTCCTTTGTTCTGTGCTCTCTATAATTACTTATTCATTAGAATTCTTTTCCTATTCATCTATAGCTCCCCTACTAAATTAGTGCCAGACTCTATCCCACAGCCAATCAATAGTTTTTTCTGCTGAGTAAGTGAATGATTGTGCACAGTATTCTATTTGTATCGCAGAGCATTTTGAATGCCAGGCAGCACTTCCTCGTGTGGCCACCAGAGGTCTCACTGCATCCCCCTCAACATGCCTGCACTGGCCTCCAACTCCTCATTCCAAAGCCTTGGACTGGCCCCAGGCATGGCTTTCCAGGAGACCCTGCCAGAAGTGAGTGAGGAAGTGGAGGAATGAAGAGTATTGCTTAATAATCCAAAAGACTTCATCATTCTGGTCAGTTGTCCCAACATGTTACCTTCATATAAATGGCACAAAAAGAGTGGCTGTTACCTGAGTGCCATTTTGAAAATCTCATCATGATTTCTGCAGGAGCCACGACACTCCCCAAGCACTGGAGCCGGGTCCTGTGCCACAGTCACAGCCTCAGAAGGCATGTTGCCGGGGTCAGTTCCTAGCGAGGGAGGGAGGCTAGAATCTGAGCGGAAGGTCCCTGAGACGCCTCCCTGGTGCTCTGCTCACACTGAAACTCTAGCAGTGGGATTCTTCGTGCATTGCCCTCACCAGGTGTAGCTAAAATTGCCATTCACAGCTGCGGGGGGGCTGTTTTGATGAGCAAGGAATGAAAGGTGACGGTTTGAAACTAGTTTCCCTACTTGGATAATTAATCCTTCACTAAATATAGTGGGTTTAACATGAATGCTCACAACATTGAAACAGAACATGCAGATTCTAAAAATACAGACTCCCTTGCTCTGAAAGTCCTCTCAGAAAAAGCAAACACCAAAGAAAACCTGCAATTCTTCCCTCCTACCTACCACCCCCAGCCCGTGAGTGAACCTGTTTCAAGACTGAGGTCACTACAAGGCCCAGGGGAAGCAAAGTGATTACCAGACACTGTAATACTTTCAGGAAACTAATTGTACAGAGTCAAGGGAGAAGAGGTTAACTGGCTGAATTGCTCTTTGTGGGATCCTGCCCAGCAGCAAAGCAAGCAAACCAGGGTTTGTTATGCACATTCAGTGCATGCAAAACCTAAGTTAGCAGAGGAAGGAATTTTTATCAGGGTACTCTGCTTTGTAGTTAGTGATGCCTTCTGTTTGAGAGGAAGGACAATTGAAATGAGGAAAAAGTGCCTCATTTGAAAAAAGAGTAATCTTTCTAGGAAGTGAATTTTCTGAGTGATTAAATGGCAAATGACCTTGATTCTCCATGGCCTCAAAAGCAATTATACCCAGATATTAAAGGAGGCCGTTCCCTGGTCATAAAATTGCCCTTCACAATTCACCTGGTGTAATAACAAATAGTCAACAAACCTTCAAAGAGCTTTCTTCACTTGGTGTCTCTACTTCTCAACCTGTTCTCTTGTGAGCCCTCTCCAACCACGGGGAAAGCTTTTATGAAGGTCACAGTGCCCACATGTTGCTCAGTCCAGTGGCTGACCCCAGTCATGTTAACAGTGTGTAGTATGGCTAATCTCGCCCTTCCTGAAAATTGTCAATTTTCATTTGACTTTCAACCCACTGTCCCTTCGGGGTTCTCCTCTGACCTCACTTAGGGCAACTCTGCTAGAACAGAAATCCAGGTCTTGCTTATGTGTGACCTCTTCCCAGGGCCCATGCATTCTATTTCTGAAAGGCTCAAATTTTCATTTATCATTATAACAAAACTCTTTTTGTTATCACAGAATAATAGCTCTTTTCTCTCCCTCACCATGATATGTGTGTTTTTATACAATCAATGTCTCTTTCCCTCCATTTTCTGAAAATAGTAATTAGCCCTGAAGTATGTTACTAGAAAATATTCTATGTAATATTTTTATTTTCTTTTCATTTTCATTACAAGTGTGGATTTATTCCACCTCCCCAGGTTCACAAGGTGGGGTGGGGGGCGGAGATATGGTCCAATACATGGCTTTTGAAGAACAAAACAAAACCACAGACACGTAAAGATGAGCTAATTGTGCTCTTTGGTTAGTCAGGTATCTTAGAGATCCTTTCACTGGTCTACTGAAACATCCTCCTTTCTCCAGCACCCTAGTACACCAACACCTGATGGCAGAGTTTTTGGGTAAGTTTCTCCATTTTCTGGCTTACCACATAACAAATAATAGATCCAGACCCCATAGCTCTGACTCCATCAGATTCCCCATTGGGTCCCTTAACTGTTTCTTCATTTGTGAATATGCAACCTCTGAACTGGAGACAAATATGCTTAAGGTATACCTACAAACCCTTTCAGAACAAAGGTAACCTGGTACCTTATTAATGTGGGCTATAGATCCTTAAAAATCGTAGGTCTTAAGAAAAGTCTAGGTGAAAGTCCTCAGTTTTAGATTAGGGAGTGAAGGTGTAGAAAAGTGATTTGCCCACAGTCTCGCTGAGATCAGTCCAGTACCATGACCACGTCAGTAACTCCCCTCACTGGGACGGGATCTTCTTCCTGTTCAACCTCTCCTACAGGCAGCCTGCCTGTCCTCTGATGGTGAATACACTGCACAAGCCCCCTCTGTTCTGTGCTTGGTTTCTTAGTATTGGAATGACATCTCTCAATGACGTTTGAACGCTGTCATCCTCTTTTATATCTGACGCATTACGTTCTGGTTATGTGTTTCTGCCTGAACAGCTATCAAAAGGAATCCATTCATTAACAAAACTTTCACAAAAATGTCTATAGCATTTTTAGGTTATCACTTAAATCTAAAGGAGGGAGGGGGTTTAACATAGTATCTTAGAAAGCAGTTCTAGGGCCTCCCTGGTGGCGCAGTGGGTTAAGCAACACACTATGAAGCAAACAGCAGCCACCGCAGCACGAGTTCGATCCCTGCTGCCGGCCAGGGAGGGGACCCACATGGTGCGGCAGACCTCTCCTGCTGTGCCCGCTGCTGCCCTCAGCAGTGTGCTTCTGTTGATCTGACTGTTCTGTTCCCCGCTCTCTGTGGTGAATCCTCTCACCCCCCACACTTCTGGCCTGTACCCCAGTGCTTGTATGCATAAATAAATAAATCTTAAAAAAAAAAAAAAAAAGAAAGCAGTTCTATTTTTCAGTTGAAGATAAACAAAGGGTTATTTCCCACCATCTTTCCTGGGAAAAAAAGGTTGACATACATTTGTTTCTCTAGCACGGAGTATACTTTCAAACACAGAGTAATACTCTCAACCAATATCTGCTAACTCTGGCTTACAACTTCAGATTTCATTTTCTTCAAGGGAGCCTTCAAGATTCTAATCTCATTTTCTTCCTAAGGTAATTTTTTTTTCATCAAAATATAAGCTCCAGTATTTTTCCTGAGAAATATGTCAGTAAAATTGCATGAACTTGTGAATAGCAGCCTTATTTGTACCCAAACCTCCAGATTTTCATAATAAACAAGCTTGCTGAATCTTTGTTTATTAAACTGCTTTTAAAACATAAGTATGTTTTGGAATGGGGAACTGATACTGCAGATCAACAGAAATACGATTTCTACCCATTTCCTTCTAATTCTTTATGTCTAAAAAAGACCCATTCTCCCCATGTACACACCTCTCAGACCCCAGCCCTGGTCATATTCATTATACAGATATTTTATTGATATAATTAGTATTTATGGATTCAAAGTTTAAGTTCTTTGGGTCCTTAAAGATATAAATCACATTTTCCTTAAAGATATAAATCACATTTTCCCTTTCAGACACTACCTAGCATGGTGTAGTCAATAACTGTTTCTTATGTTAAAGAGTTGACATTTCTAAATTCTTGATAGACTTTAATCTTCTGACCCAGAAAGGAAGCTGAAATAGTTTCTTATTGTATATAAAATTAACGTAAAGTAAGAAGGCAGAATCTATTACTTACACCTTTGGACGAATGTAGTGAGTTCGAATTTGTTCCACAACTCCCTGTTCGACAAAAATGTCCATTTCTTTATTTTTGCAAATCTAATTATATCAAAATGAGTTCTTTCCCACTATAGTTGACAGGCAATCCACCCTCAGCCATTTTCAGGCTACCATATACCCACCCAAAAGCATAAGATTATTGGAGTTTCTATAATTCAATCTAGGTCATAAAAACTTGAAGATAACCCCATCCAAGTAGCTCATTCCATAGTGGGTGATAATGTTTCACAAGACCCACCTCATCACTAGAGTCTTTGCCCTGCCTTTGAAAGTCAAGTGCCTCTTAGTGGAAAGAGTCCACCACCAAGGAATTCAGCCTTCCAACATCCTCCTGGGCAGCTTCTCCCCTCCAACTCTAGTCCTCCCTTAGTATCAGCCCAGTCTAATGACTCCATGTCTATGCAACAAACAACTCTTTACTTTCTCTTAGAGAAAGCGAAACTATGACTACCCTCAACCAGTAGACTTGAAGGAAGACAGGGAAAAAAAAGTTATTTTCTCAATTATTTTATACTATGACACAATAAGTAATTTTCACTGCTCATCACAATCATACTTAAAATACTGGTATAGCTAAAAAGATAGCTATGAAGTCATTTGAGAAGTTAGGAAAAGCTTTTATTTTCCTTTTTAATAGATGACTGGATCAAGAAGATGTGGAATATATAAAAGAGAATACTATTCAGCAATCAAAAAAGATGAACTCATGCCGTTCACAGAAACATGGATGGAGCTAGAAGGGCTTATGTTCAGTGAACTAAGCCAGAAGGAAAAAGAAAAGTGTTAGATGGTCTCACTTATAGGAAGAATGTAGGGGAGCCAAATAAAGGACCAAGATAACAATTATTATAATAAAAGACCAAAATTAACAGGCAACTATTAATCAGAGACACTATGCAGGGGAGGGAGAGAGAGAGGAATCAAAACAGGGAGAGAATGTGTTCTTGCACAAGGGACTATGGTGGTGCACAGGTGAATTGGTGATGGGAATTTTGCAGGGACTACACCTAAAGGGAAAAAGCATGCATTGTACAAAAAGGAAAAACAATGTAAAATATATATGATTAAAATATATATATAATATGTATATTCCTTTTTAAAGAACAGTGAGCAAATAATAAGAGAGATGTGGGGCCAGGAAAAATCTGTTTTAGAGGTATAAAAGATTGATCCGCTTCTTCCACTCCACAGTTCCCCAAACATAATAAGTTATGTCATTTTTAGTATAAATGGAGAAAGGCCACACTCACATACGCTGATTTCATTTCCTCCTATTCCAACTTTTGTTGCATTCCTGCCCAGTCTTTGATTCAATCAAATCAAATCAAATTGAGTAAGAGAAATTAGAAAAATTTTGCTTATTCTGGAAGTTTTCCCACCTGACATTTCAAGACTTTTCAAGTGAATTAATTATGCAAGAAGTTAGACTTGAAAAGAAACTCTGGTTGTTTCAAGGAACCCTTTACCTCTGTGCCTATGTCCAAATGACCATGACTCATTTGTGATCTACAAATTTATATAACTCAGGAATTTTTTTTTTAGCATGAATTACATAAGGTACATTCCTGACCTCTAAGATTTAATGGGTGTTTTATGGTGTTTATTTTTTCCAGGGGAACTGAAAAAGATATCTAACATGTCTGACACTTTTAAGAGATGTACTTGTTCTGTATTCTGAATCCAACTAAAATGTTGAAAGTTCAAGAGAAAATGCATAAAAGGAAGTGGTTACAGTGTAAGTTTATGCTACCCATATAGATATTTATAATGTAATATATGGGATATTAAATGAGTATACAATTTATAATTGCTAGAATTTGATTACATCATAAATTTTCAAATAAGCAGCTATTATAGGCTCTACCAATGTTTATTAAAAGGTAGGAAAAATATGAAATGTTATACTATCATTTTTTACTAAACACTCCCCTTGAAGCAGAATGTCAGCCCTTTGTTCATTATCTTAGGGGTGGGGTAAACTGAAGTAGAAACCAGATAAGCCTATGGGGTTTCCTGGCATTGATTTCTGAAGGTTGTAGCAGGCATGAGCAGCATATGAAAACTAAACATAAAGCTGACAAAATGAACTGAGGTCTGTACAAGGTGTGAAAAAGGAAAATAATGTCTCACCTCACCCTATCACCACCCCAGAATAGAAAAGGTTTCCCTGGACTCAAGCAAAGCAGAAACAGGAAGACAGTATCCTAAAAATAGGGTCCCTGAGTGACAAGACTCCAGAAAAAGAGTGGCTGTCTCTGCATCCATACAGAGTTTCTGGCTCTCCCAACCCTTCAGAGAAGCAGGAAACTACTGACACAGCCTCTCCAAGTGCAGCATGAACACACAGGGACAAGCCACCAGGAGCACACGGGCCATGCACCCAGACACCAAGAATGACCTGTGGTAACCTGTGAGGCCCAAAGGTAGAGAACCACTTGAGGAAAGAGTAACTTACACAGAACCACATGAGCCATCCTCACCTTCAGAGACATTCCCTAGAACCTGAATTCAAGGGATGAGGTGAGAGAAAAGGTGAATCCAGATTTGTTTGAGATGGTATCCATCATGCTAACAGAGTCAGGGTTGATAATAAAAATTACAATGGATTATAGGGAAAGTACCAATGTTTGTGGACTGAAAGTCAGCCACTATTAGGATAGGTTGGCTCTTTGTAGTACACTTTTCAGCTAAGCAGAGAGGTATTTATGGTCTTAATTTCATTGAGATTATCTATTTTTATTGCAATATGACAGTGCATTGTGCAAAAGCTTAAGAACTATAAATATTTATGCAACCACAATGTCCACTACTTCGACGTCAAGAGGAAAATTTTATTATTTTGCAGATAAAAAGACTGAGCCATAAAATTCAAAATAGAACAGATGAGCAATAGAAGTGAATGTAGTTTTGTTTTGCTTCATTTTTAATGACTCCTCTAGTCCTTAGAAAGTATTCTAACCATTATATCATAACAGAAGCTATTTTAAGGGCCAAAGTAAGCATTATTTAAGCAAGTAACATTGGAACTTCATTAAAGCACCAATAAATACCTTATTGGATGGTGCACCCACATCTTCAAAAAGCTCTGAGGTTGCTCACATTGTCAGCCAGATATGATCATGAAGGAAGCTTCTATGAGACAAGACCACTGCCTTCAACAGGCTGATGTGATTCCAGTGGAACAGAAACCACAAGATAGCAATTTACATGAAGGACTAATGGACACATTTACCATAAAAAGCACTGGAGATGATCATTTGAAAGCAGGATTTAACAGGAAAAAAACTCTAAGTCTGTAAGCTGAATACCCTGCTTGAGTTGCCACTAAGAATTTGGAGAGGTATGTGACAAACCTCAGAATGAGATTTGTGTTGAATGCTGAGTAAAGGGTATTGACTACTGAAGAGGTTTCTTAGAATCTTGTCACATTCACAGATATCAGTAATGTAATTTTTGAGGATTTTAAAAACTTGGGCTACTGTTGCTGTTGATTGTAAATCTGTTATGAAGAGATTTTCCTGACACTATGCATATATATTATACTAAAAAATGAGGTTTTTTAAAACAAACTAAAAAAATAAATGATTACACACACACACACACACACCTTTAAATCATGCTTTCTGATTCTTGCCTGGTTACTCCAGTGTTGCTCAAGGGACCCATGAGCAAAGTTGCCAATGTGTCAGGGCCAGAGGCGGTTCACAGCCTCGAACACATGGATTTCTACTTAGAAAGGCCGCTACCACTACTGCCAATCCCATAATACACCAACAGAGTGACTAATTTGGGTCTTTCTATTAGGTTGATTACATTGACCTCTTCCACTATGGAGGGGATGGAAATTTGTTTCCACTGTCCTGGACATACACTCTGAATACGTCTATTCTGGCCAAAATGCTTCTGCAGACTGCCTCATGGTATTCCATGCAGCACTGCTTCTGAATAAGGGATTAATCACAGCAAATGAGATAGAGTAATGGGCTTATGTTCAACTAATTAACTAATTCTACATACATTCCATCACTCAGAAGCAACTGGGCTGACTACAATGTCGTATAGCTTACTGAAGACTCAGTAACAATGCCAACTGGGAGACAATACTCTGTAAAGTTGGAGCTTCTGCTTTAAAGAACAAAGTGTGCCTGGACTCAGAAACTTTACATGGTGCTATCTCTACCACATGCACCTCGGAATCAAAAGGTAGAAATGAAAGTGGGTCATCGCACTATATAAATGATATTCCATTTGTAGCATTTCATTTCCCTTCCCAGCAACTTTGAACTCTATTGGTATAAGAAGCCTACTTTCTGAAAGGGTCAAGGCTTCTGCCAAGGCACACAGAAATGATTCCACTGAAATTTTGGACTCCTTACGCCAGTGAAGTAACAAAAACAAAAAACCAAAAATCACATAATTCTATTAAGTGGAGAAGAAATGGAGACTGCCACACAATGGAGGCAAGGAGGGTAAAGTCCAGAAAAGGGGACCCTCTGGGGGAAACAATATAAAGGTTCATGGAAAATGATAGAAATAAAAAGACAGAATAATTGAGAGTTCAGACCCTTAATAATGAAGGTTTGGGTCACTCCAGCTGGCATAGAAACTGACCATTCCAGGGCACTTGGCATATGGAATAGGAATAAGAGAAAACGGGAAGCCATAGATATTCATTATGAACTCTATCAGTTACAGATATGAGAACTGTGGACATACTTCTGTTCCCATATTATATGCATGAATGTATTCATATCTATTTACCCTTTTCTATTTCCCCTCCTTCCCTTCATTATCTTGTAAGTTGTTAAATGTAAACTCAGCAATTCAGCCTTCAGATAAGAGAATATTCAGTGGAACTGTGACTCAATTTGAAGAGTAAGTAATATAACCAACTGAGGATATAAATAACTGTTGAAACTTTATGTCTCTTCATAGGAGTGAGAACTTCTGCACTTCTGTGAAGAACAGTTGGTTTTGTGTTGTTTGCTTTCTATGAAGAACAGAGTTGGCTTCCTGTTGAACAAAAGTTCAAATGTGTGTAAAAAGATGCATGTGGAAGCTAAGTAGCCGAAGGAATTGACCTTGCCAGTTACTGACTTACTGCCCCCGCTCCAAATTCACTCTTCTTTGCCCTGCTCTGTAATACCAATGCGGACACTGTAAACACTTCTCCCTTGCCAGCTGTGCAATTTTATGTTCTGTCAGCAAAGTACAGGAGGGACACCACAAGACAGAACAGAAGGAGGGATGGTCCTACTTTATTCTTCAGTCCTTCTGATCCCTCTGGCATGTCACCAGTGGTGTGTGGGAGACCCAAGTGCACCACCTTATCATGAGTTTTACCAGCTACCAGTAAGGGTTTCCTATTTTCACTGTGACTCTTGTAGGCAATTTGCTTGACATAAGTGTGTGGGAGACCATGGTGCCTACTTTCCAGAATGTTCTGCCAGTACCCTACTAGACAATCTCCCTCTCTTGGTCCTGGCTCAGACCCCAGATGACAGCTCAATGCTCACCAGCCCTGGCCTATGACACTTACAGAATGTCACCACCATGGAGGGGACCACAGTGCCTCCCTCTGCAATAAGGTTTGAATTTCAGGCTTGGTGGGGAGAGTGACGCTTTCCCCACCATGAATATTTGCTTCCCTCCATGAATATTTTTCCTTCAGCCTAGATGTAGTAACTGCTCCCTGTCTTCCTGGGTCTTTAGCATTTGATTTGCCCCTTTTGTAGTTAAGTACATTTTACTAGCTAATAGGTTTTCCTTTAACTTTTAAAAATTCATTGTTTATGGGCCTCCCCTGGTGGCGCAGTGGGTTAAGCAACGCACTACGAAGCAAATCGCAGCCACTGAAGCACGAGTTCGATCCCTGCTGCCGGCCAGTGGGGG